>QMIH01000931.1:42517-57214 GCA_003987875.1 Clarias batrachus
TTCATATCAACATCACAGCTGCTGTTTGTAGACACTTCCCATGTATGATTCTTCTTAATCTGCACAGCTGTTATTTCTCTCTCTCTCGCGCACACACACACACACACACACACACACACACACACACACACACACACACACACACACACACACAAGTGTACAGTAATATTCCAATCATGCATGCCAATGTATTATTATATTAATGCAAATGTGCTGAATTAATACTTGAAGATGCTTATTTTCACGTGTTCAGTTTTTACTGAAACAATTTTATTAATTTTCTGAGGAGGCCAAAAGTCTAATATGAAATTTTGTTTAAAAAAAAAAACAGGCTTGCTACAGTATGATACATTATGCATTTCAACACACTCACAATGTGGTGTTCACTAAGTATTTATCCTTTCAGCTGCAAAATTACAGTGTCTTCAATAGTAGGACAGGGTTCAGCGAAAAAAAAAAATACACACACACACACCCTACCAATACACAAAACTTCCATTTGTTTTCTCTTTTTCGTGACTCTTTTTAACTTAACCCTAACCCTAACCCTAAAATAATAGATTGAGTGCATGGTTATGGCCCCTAACCACTCTGCTAAAAACTTCTTCAGCATTCAAATACTTTAACCTAAATGAGCAGCAGCTATTACTAGACACATGCTAGGGTGTGTCTTTCATCAGTAATTAGATCGCTTTAGCTTTCTGCTGAGACAGCACTGCTCCCTGAGTGTCTCAGTGACTTATTCATGGCAGGTTTTGGCTGCAGATGTGCCTCCAGCTGTTTAACCTCACTTTCTCAGGATGGAGCAAAGGCAAAGGATTTCCCATTCAGCTAAATGTTTATTCAATTCCTACTAAGAGGCTTAAAAGAACCCTGGATTTGTCCTCACTAAGAAAAGGTTAAGTGGGTATTTACAAAAATATTTAAAATTAATTAACAGGTATAATTATACTACCTATTTTCAATAAATCAACCTTAAACTGCAAAGTAACTATTCATCTTATAAGGAACACATGTACAGCTGTATAATCATGTAGTTATGCCCATGATGGCCTCAGATTCCTGTTGTTGGCTGACATTCCACTACAAGGGTAAATGTTTTGTGCTGTTTTTCTGTTCACCATGGTTGTGAAGAGTGATTACAACTCGAATTCCAGAAAAGTTGGAAAGTTTTTTAAAATAAAATAAATCAAATCACATATGCCAATATTTTATTCACAATAGAGCATAAAGAACATAATAAATGTTTATACTGGGAGGTTTACAATTTTATGCACAAAATGAGCTCATTTTAAATTTGAGGCCTGCTACAGGTCTCAAAATGTTGAGCGGGCATGTTTACCATGGTGTAGCATCTCCTCTTCATTCCAAAACAGTTCCAAAATGACGTCTGGGCATTGAGTTTCTGGAGTTTTGGTGTTGGAGTTTGGTCCCATTCTTGTCTGATGTAGGTTTTCAGCTGCATAAGAATTCATGGTCATCTTTAATGATTATTAATGTACCTTATAGGTGAAAGATCTGGACGGACAGGCCAATTCAGCACCCGGACTCTTCTACTACATAGCCATGCTGTTGTAATAGCTGCAGTATGTGGTTTTGCTGACATACACAAAGCCTTCCCTGAAGTAGATATCATCTAAAACCGTTATACAGATGTGTGATGAGCGGTTTTCTAGTTTTGTCGCCGCACATCATGGCGACGGTATGCTGTTGTTAGCTTTTACCACTGAGTGGAGCTATATAACTATAGACCGACGCGTCAGACCTTAATGAGCCGCAGCTCCTTTAGAGCTGCACGTAGTAACGGATAAAATCAAGTGTAATATTGTACTTACACGAATTCATAATCACAGTACTAAAATTACAGTACAAATGTAGAATAAAATTTTATTAGTATCGAATTTAAACAAAGTAAATGTTAACACAGTGAGTAGATTTTATTATGTGTAATTAGAAAGCCTACGCATATACACTGTAAACCCTAATGCTTAAAGTAATTACACACATTGAGTACTCACTCACTCACTCATCATCTATACCGCTTAATCCTGTATTCAGGGTCACAGGGTATTCTGGAGCCTATCCCAGGAGACTTAGGGCCCATGGCAGGGTACACCCTGGACAGGGTGCCAATCCATCGCAGGGCACAGACACACACACTCACTCATTCACACACAATTAGCCTAACCTACATGTCTTTGGACCGTGAAAGGAAACCGGAGTACCCGGAGGAAACCAACCAAGCACGGGGAGAACATGCAAACTCCATGCACACAGAGACGGGAATCGAGCCTGGCCGGGGATCGAACCCGGACCCTGGCGGTGCAAGGCGACAGTGCTAACCACTACACCACCGTGCCGCCACATTGAGTACTGTTTACCTAAATAATTGAATGAGTAATAATTTTGAGTACGTAAGTAACAATAACTTCCACCAATGTAAAATCTATAGAGCACTCGTGGCGCAGTGGTAAGTGTCTCGCCTGCCATGCAGCAAGCCTGGATTCAATTCTTGTGCTGCATGGTTTTCAACAACTCTTTTTATTTGCACAAGTTTAACAAACTCAAAAATTGATAGTTCTGTTTACTTAAAATTGGAAACATCATTAATTAAAACATTTGATGTAACTGATTACCTCAAATATTTGGAGTTTTGTCACCTTAATCGGGTTTACAGTGTAGGGTTTTGGGTCATCTTAAATTTTGTGTTCTTTAAATYTGTAGTAGATRATACCGAAATAAATGAAACTAAATGACTATAAAATTAAAACATTGTCAGGACGTGCTACTGTGTAAGCAGATCTCGTTGTCATTCAGCCCCGCTTGTGTTTTTGCAGTATTATGAGAATGAAATGCAGTACGATGTTATGATCATCATAATTTTCTTTAATAAATAATGACCCCCGTTGCGCTGTACCACCACTGGCAAAACCTTATAAAATACAATCACAGTTCTAAAATTATAGTAATACATATAGCCATTTCTTATTTGCATCAAATTTAAGCAAAGTAAATGTATACTTCTCAATAGTGATATTGAGCGGGGCGCCCCAGAGACTTTCAAAAGGGGAATGCCGCCCTTTGATCTCAGCAAGAGGACATTCGTAGTTTCATTTCATTTTCAACATTTCAACATTCATAGTACCTTCCAAAACATGCAAGCCGCCCATACCATATGCATTTATGCACTCTCATGTGGACACGGTTCCATGATATCCAAGAAGACTCAAATTTGGACTCTTCTGACCATACAACACTTTTCCACTTTGAAACAGTCCATAATAAATTAACCTTGGCCCACAGGACATGACGTGCTTCTGGAACATGTTCACATGGTTCTTTATGAATAGTAGAGCTTTAGTTGGCATCTGCAGATGGCACGACGGATTGTGTTTTCTGAGAATGGTTTCTGGACGTATTCCTGGACCCATTTAGTAATGTCAATGACACAAACCTGCTGATGAGTGATGCAGTGTCGCTTGAGGGCCTGAAGACCATCCAACAAAGGTCTTCGGCCTTTTCCCTGACAGACAGAGATTTCTCCAGTTTCTATGAATCTTTTGATTATGTAATGCACTATACATGATGAGATTTGCAAAGCCTTTGCAATTGTTGAGGAATTTTGTTTTTAAAGTATTCCACAATCTTTTTACACACTCTTTCACAGATTGGAGAACCTCTCCCCATCTTTACTTCTGAGATATTCTGCTTCTCTAAGACATCCCTTTTATAGCTAATCATGTGACAGACCTAATGCTAGATGTTCTCTCAGCTGTGACATGATCAAAGTCATAGAGATCACTTTTTATTTATTCTGATGTTATGATTAATTGATGACCTTAACCTCTATCTGTGTGATTGTTGTTGTTGTTTTTTTTTTTTTACAATGTGCTTCTTCCACATGATTGGCTGAATATATACTGGATGTGCATTAACATACAGGTCTTCATTATAAAATGGATAGTGAATTTATCATCTTTTTTCAAATATTATGGTTAATTAACACGTGGACAGCACATTGTTTTATTAACAGTGCGAGATTTCACTGCTACATGATTTTCTCGAACCTAAAGATTTTCTCAAACCAGATAAGAATGAATTTGATAAACTACTTTTAATTACAGTCACATTAGTTAGTGTTTATTTCCATTCTATTAACCATTTAGAGCATATTTTCAGCATGGCACAATATTTTTTTTCTTGTGACGTTGCACATAAGTGAGTTTGACTGCTCATTTTTTTTTTATAGATTGCTATCGATCTGGTCTCAGAAAAGCATGCTCCAATCCTCAGAGTAATCAAAGCAAGAATCACTTGAATCCCACTTCTCTTCCTGGCCGAATTGATTTTAAGGGTCCAGCATCTTTTCTCCTTGAGCCAGGTTTAAAAATATGTTGTTGTTGCCTACTACCAGGGGCTACTGTCAGAACATGTGGAGAAACACATGTAGAACGGTCCTGTCATTTACTCACCCACTCACAGACAATATTTGTTTATATATTTTAATATCTACAGTTCGAATCCTGTCCAAGGCATAATATTTTAATAACATATAATATAAAGCTACAAAACACATGCTTTGGTAATTATATTGTTGTTTTTTAATTACTTGAAGTTGAAAGGTCATTATAGACACACTACAAATACAATTAGTGTGTGTGCCCTGTTTTTTTGTAATTGCTTCTCATTGCCTGCAGTGCATATGATTCTATTCGATTCAATTCAGTTTTATTTATATAGCACTTTTAACAATGGTCAATGGGCAAAGCAGTTTTAAAGAATAGAAGAAACATGAAAAGTGTGAGGAGGTATGTATAAATCATAATTATCAGATTGTCCCTGATGAGCAAGCAGAAGATGACAGAGGCAAGGAAAACTCCCTGAGATGATAATAGGAAGAAACCTTAAAATGAACCAGACTCAAAAAGGAAAGCATCCTCATTCACATGATAACACATAGCAGGGATTGATTTGCAGTTTGTTTAGGAGGCTGGAAGTACAGTACAGTGGGAGAAGACAGCATCCAAACATACCAGGTCACCATAATACTCTACATCCACGAGTTCCCCGGATCTGCGTCTTTCCCCTCATACAAAAATGATTTACAAAATATTTGGTTAAATATATAGGTTTTCAGCTAAGAGTCCTGAACATTAATTGGAAGGCTAATACATAACTGTGGTTTTCGTAAGAAAAAGCTCTGTGTCTGCTGTAGTTTTCATAATACAAGGTACCAATAAGTATCCTGCATCCTTTGATTGAAGTAGGCGTAGATTAAAAAACACTAGCAGTTCACTCAGGTACTATGGTGTGAGACCATGTAGTACTGTATAGTTCAATGGTAGTATTTTAAATGATATGATTAGCATGAATCCACCATAGTGAAAAGAAACAGTGAATTGTATTTTCTAATTATATCTTCATCAGGCAGAAAGAAAAGGAGAAGGAAAATCTTTCTGATTCCAATATATTCCAAATGTGTGTTTTACTTGAAAACAATAGATTATTTAATGTTATGGATGGGTGCTGCTTTATAATAATTCCTGGAAATTCACTACTAATTTCCTTTTCAATTCGTAATGATCCTGCACCTGGAGTTAAACTCATGCTTAATGGGGAATTCCCCTAAGCTTTTTTTTCTGTCTGACCCACTGCCCAAAGGCTCTACTGGGCGCACTGGGAGAATATGCTGATACTCTGCTAAAGCCCTTTAAATATTCAGTATAAAAATCACTGACTGCTCTCTTTCTGTCTGTCTCAGTCTTCATTAATAATAGGCTGCTGGTGTCATTACTGCAGCTCCCAGCGTGTGGCTAATGCACAGATGGTTCCATTGCCAAACGAGAAAGTTCACTGCGGCGGGTATGCTTATTCTTCCTTCTTCCTGCCAACCATCCATCCAACACACGCACACACACACACACACACACACACATTTCCATTATCCTTTACCAGCCATAGATGCCAAGGACTCAACAACAATACTACATCCTACAGTCACTTAGTGCTTATACAACTGATAATCTGAAGAAGTGAAGTTAAAACTTTCTAGATCTCCAAAAGGAGACATTTTATTCAAAATGTTTCTCTGGTGAATTTTATATTACGATAATCTAGACTCACTTTTCCGCTCAAAGGGAAAAGGTGAGATGTTATGCTGATTGATTCCCTGTATCATGAAGCATTTCTTTCATGATGTGAGGTATCTCCTGTTCACAGGGATATGTAGTGGTCTTCACTGCCACTGTATTTTAACTGGGAAAATAATGTCTCAATTGTTTGTTTTTTTATTACTGGACAGTTTCAAAATAATATGCATGCATTTCATTGACTTAGCAGATGAACAGTACAATAAGGTTGAATCTAATCTTATCTTATCTAATAAAAAGTTTGAGAAAAAATACTACTGTATTTTTTTAATGATAAATCATTACAAATTCCTTAAAATTTGATTAAGCCATTCTATTGGTTCCAGAGATATTAGATTTTTTGTTTTTAAATCTGGAAAGTGGTTTATTATTTAAAATCGTATCTGCTGACACTGAAATTAGAAATTTCCACTCAAACAATAGTACCTATTTATCTTTTGAAATAATTTTTAAATTGCTTGGCTACTATATACTAATATGTTTTTGTAAATATAATACAATCCATGTGATGTTAAATATAAGCAAAGCATTTTCCTTTTTTTTCTTTGCTTTTTCTTAAATTTTGCCTTTAATCATGTTCCAATTTTATTTTTTTACCTGCCTAAGCCAGTAGAATATTTGTCAAAGTATAGGACCTACAGTATGAACTGTCTGACCCACACAGTGAAGAGCTTCACTCATAACAATAAGCTGTTATTTCTCAGATGCATGTTGAAGCATTGTAAGAAATAAGCCAGGCATGATATCAGCTCCTGAACTTTACCAAGAGTCATTAGACCTGAATTGGCATCATGTCTTATGGTCACATAAGACCAAAATATATCTTTCTTTGTTCATGATCACTCCTCAGTATAATTGGCAAAAATGGCACTGTATAGGGGTGTTCAAGTCAAACCAGGATTTGTTCTGAATAAAGTCATAAAGCTGCTTGACATTAACAGAAGCGTAGTACGGTGATGAGACTTTTAGCTGGAGTAAAACATGTGAATGGTGCAGGCATTTTAAAGAAAGCCATACATCTGCGAATGATGGTTTTAAGGCTGGCGGTTCGCAGGCATTTTTGCACACTGATGGCAGGATGGTCATAGCTTTCAAAAAGATAATGTGCCAAATATATGTCCAAATCAAGACAGAAATTGTTGTAGAATCAAAAAAATAGTTTTCCAAAGACCTTACCAAAAATCTTAGTTTCCAGATTGAAGTCCAGTGCTTTGAAGTCACCCAAATGAGGATGGGTTCCTTGTTGAGTCTGGTTCCTCTCAGGGTTTCTTCTCATAACCATCTCAGGGAGTTTTCCCTTGACACCACTGCCCTCGGCTTGCTCATCAGGGACAATCTGATCATTTGCTTAATACATAGTATTACATATTCTCACACATTTTATACAAGTTTACGTAATTTTCTGTTGATTCTGTAAAGCTGCTTTGCAACAATGACCATTGTTAAAAGTTCTATACAAATAAAATGTAATTGAATTGAAGTGAAAAGAGAAGTCCCATGCCCAAACCTAAAAATAAATGTAAATACCCTGCATGGAGTAGTGGACCAAGATTTCTGTTCCCACCTTCTTAAACATTAGAAGGTCATGCTTGTTGTGAAGGCATCTACCACTTTTTTATGTCTCTGTCCTTGATGTTGAAAACCATTTACTGTATCGCTCAAATAACAATAAACTCAACACAGTGACATTTTTTCTATGCCAGTCAGGGACAATTTAAGTTCAGTGTAATATTTAAAAAGCTTCCTGTATTAACATACTGACTGGTAATATTAAATAAATAGTAGTAGGAGAAGAGGAATGTGTTTTGTTTATGATTTGAACGATGAACTTTACTTTAGCAGAAAACTTGCATCCACACAGTTTCTGATTATCCATGCGCTTTGGTATATGAGTCATTCTGCGTATGGTTCATGAGCACCTGCACCTTGTTAATGCACAGAATTCATTAGAAAATGAGATGACAAGATTAGTACAACTCTTCAGAATTAATTACAAAAATACTCCCATTCTGTAGCAATCGATGCCTCATATCTTCCCATCTTTCCACGTTTTGCATTTCAGTTTGCTTTCTGCTAGCTTGGCAGTAGATGAGGTGAGACTGTAAGTTTTGCAAATTAAACACCTGCTTTCATCAAGTGAATACATAATGAATGACTGTAAAAATCAGCCAGGTACAGTTGAGCTGCCCTGGAGATTAACATGGCAATACATGTGTGCATTCAGTTGCAACACTAAGCATCTAAATAGCATCTAAATATGCTTCACACTAAATATGCTAAATATGCCTCATGTGATAATGGATGTGATGGGTAATATATGTTGTTTTTTAACACACGCTCACACTCACACACACTCATACACACACACATAGAAAGAGAGACTGATGTAACTCACTCCTGCTTACTAGAAAATGAAACAGGGGACTATTTTTCAGCACCTCATGAGAATTAGTATACATATTGACATTGGTGTTATCATAGCACTAAAGCTATACTCAAATGCTAATCTTACTGGGACAGACATCAGATTGCGCCCCTCCTCACCCTAGCACTCCAGTTGCTAATGTTGCCGCTCAATCAGTGGAAACTGATTACCCACTAACTGCGTCTGACATCCCATAATTACTGTTAGCCCTATTAAGAGAATCCAGACTCAGATGTGTAATGGAGGCCGCGGGGACTGCTCCCACTGTGCGAGGGTCTGCATCAAGCAGGATAAGTAGGGGGCTTCAGAGGATCGCTGCCTTAATTGCAGGACACATCAGTCAAGTCTATTTTTGGTTGGCCAAGGTGTCACCAGCTAAGTACTTTGCCTTTTTTTAGAAATTGGAGTGTCTTAAAGTCGAAGGGAATTGTTAATCATGCCGGGGTGATAAAGTGACATTATGAACTAGGTTTACTCTAGATCCATAACTTTACTTTACGAATGAGTAGGATTGGGTACAAATGTTGTAAATATTTTATATCTACCTTCATAAGGAAAAAAGCAAACAGTAAGGGCATGGCGTATTGTGTTCATTCTGCCACAGCTTTACTGAACAGCAGCTCTGACATTTAGTGGGGATATTTATTTATAATATACATTTTATATAAAACATGTTCACGACCAAAGCAAATGATGCATTATAAGAAAAAATGATGCAGAAGAAATTCTGTGCTGTTACAATACCCTGAAATCTAACTCATAATTTAATTTGCCTTAAAATGAGTCCTGTGATGGACTGGCACCCTGCCCAATATGTACTCCGCCTCGTGCCCTAAGTTTCCTGGGATAGGCTCCAGTCCCCTGTGACCCTACATACAGGATAAAGCAATATACAGTAGATGGTGAGGGAGTGAGCGAGCGAGTGAGTGTTACATTAACTTGAAATTATATTTCATCATGGATAACCTGACTCACATCTTCTTAAGGGGCGTGTCCACAGACATAAAATTTGCCATGTGATTGTGTCCAGGTGACATGTCTTGGTATCAAAAGTCAGGAAAACATTCTGTCTATTTTGTCTTCACATTCTCATGTCCCACTTAGACAACGCAGAGAGCGCCGCATCGATATATGCTTCAACTTCGTCCAACGTTGCCAGACGGTTTGGAATTGCCAGGAATACTATACCTAGTTCATGGACAGATTCCAAACAAGTGGTCAACTCCCTAGGTGTGGAAAGACAAGAGAGACAATGGCAAGACAAGACAGACTAATTCAACAGAATCATTTAAGAAATAATAAAGAAAATGCTGCCTGTAACTGCTGCTGGTATTCCAGGGTTTCACACGTTAAGTCTGGACCAAGCAGCTGGACTTCCTGGATGTGCAAGGAGGCTTTATTGTGTGCTGATGTTGACTCTACATCACTGTCAACAACGTCTGATGTATAAAATGTAACTTTTTAATTTAAATCCCAACACATTGCTAGACAAATTGACTTCTGATTGAGGGAGGGGTATTCTCTCTGTCTCTGTCTCTCTCTGTGTCTCTCCGTCTCTCTCTCTCTCTCTCTCTTTTTTTTTTTTGTATTTCGGTTACTTTAGACAGTCATGTGAGAAGAGATAGTGCTTTTGTCCAAGTGTGTTAATCTGCCCAGTAACGCAGCAGTTAGAAAAGAAGTGGTTGGTTGGCTACACATGTCTCAGAGGACACACAGATTAGCCTACCTGGTTGGTAGCTGTCTCATGACTGGGGAGAGCTGGCTTGTGGATGGAAGTTGGCAGGTGACTAAATTAAGGAGAAAAACCAGGTTGTTGCTCAAGAGTATAACTGCTCATTTTATAGGGGAGATGTCTGATTTTGGAAGTAGCGAAGAGGTCAAGTCTACCTTCATGGAAAAGTCTAAGGATAGAGGACAGGGTGGAAGGACAAGCTGCACCTTTTGCATTATTAATATCAAGAGAAGAAAAAAAAAAGTCATTGACTTTATATAGTGGTAATATAGTAGGCAATAACTAAAAGTAACTTGTTTTGTCGACGTTCCACAACATTAAATGCAACCATAAAGCAGCACACCGTGTCCCACCTGAAAAATTACACGCATTGCTGTTCATCACACACAAGCTCCATTTTTTTCTTATTCCCTACTGGCATATTTTTACTTATTTGCTCTGGCTGATATGTGTTAGTTCTGTGATTTATTACATAGAATAAAGAGGCAAACAGAGGGCATTTGCTGTGGTGTCACAGCTTAAAAGGGAGGCTTCTTTGCTCAGCATGCAGACAGTAGCTAATTTATCTGTCATGATGGAGGCATATGCTACAATTACAGTCATTTTCTGTCACATATATTGTTCCAGGTGGCTGTGACTAGTCCCCATGGCTTGTCTGGTGACTGATTCTAGACAATGGCCCACACATTTAGATCATTATTGCTTCCTTTAAAAGAGAGCAAAAATGAATCCCTATAGCTGAATCCCTTATGCGGACCGGCTGGAGGAAAACCAGGGTCAACCCTTTGTCTCCATGTCACATGGCAGTATAGATCTTTAAGGATTCATCTATTTCAAGGCATTCCAATTAAAATATAAATTACAAGTCTTTAAGGGTTAATGAACTGAAAGCATAGAGAACGCTACATTTTAGTAGCATGACACGCTGGCAAAGCATTTACAAGAACAAAGAGGCAGAAACCTATGCACAATGCAGAAGAAAACTGTCGGCAGGTTTTCTCTAAGTGTTTTATTTCTTGCTCCCTGTCATTAGTATACTTTCTTTCCTCTCTCCCATAATTACTCTCCCTTTTACGTCTATTATAATATTTTAAGCAACAGCCAAGCCCTGTTTCTTGTAGAGGCAAAAGATGGCACGTGATCCGTAATGAGCTTTTTGATAAGGAACAAAAGGCTATTTAAGGATGAAACGTACGTGATCCAACGCATGCAATTTCTGGCATGTTTTCCTGACACAGCTTGCTGCCCATGAGGACAAATTGAAAAATAAATGGTACCCAGTGTTGTCCAATGCAGGAAGCTGAACAGTGGGTTGTAAACTAGGTGAACCTAATACCCGTACATCTGTGCCTATAGTTATTCTGAATGAGATGTTGGCACTAGAGCCTTTTCTGCTAATGTGCTGTCATTATTTGGCCAGACAGAGGCACTCACAGCAGAACTGAGGGAGGTCCCTGGATGTACTACAAAGAGAAATCCAGTATGCTAAATAGTCTACAATTAGACATTGCAGAATGGGTTTAGTGTAAGGACTAAAACATCATACACAATCGCTTCACTCTGTACAGCTGTGTTATTCAAAACACCTGTCTTGTCCTTTATATTATTCAATAGTAACTTTTTTCCTGCTTCTCCTCGCCCTTTTTTTTTTGCAAATTCCTGACCTTAAATCTATTTCAAGCCTTTTTGTTTTGTTTAGTTATATTTCAATGATTATGGGATATAACTCATGGAGATAGGAAATCCAGTATCTAAAAATATATAAACAATATTCAATTACTATTCAATTAAATTCACTATTCCTACTATTCAGTATAAATACCATGTATATTCCTCTCAGTCTAGTTCAGTACATGTTTAGAACTGCTGACTTGGCGGTTGTTCACAAATATTATAAGCCACTAAAGGTCATCACTGAAAGGGCTGGCTGTTTGCGGAGCGCTATATTGAAACATATTTATGGAAAATTGACTAGAAGGGAAAAGTCTTGTTGGAAAGGTGCACAAGCAACAGGGTGGACTGCAGCCTTAAGAAGATTGACAAGCAAAGCTGTCAGCCTGGGAGAGATTCACTAGGAACTGAGTGAGACTGGAGTCAGTGCATTATGAGTCACCACAGACAGACGTTTTCAGGAAATGGAATACAACTGCCTTCCTAGGATCAAGCCACTCCTGAAACAAAGACAACATCAGAAGCATCTTATCTGGGCTTAGGGGGAAAAACTGGGCCATTGCACAAAGTCCTCTTAACAAATGAAAGTAAAGTTTGCATTCCATTTGGAAATCAAGGTCTGAAGGAAGAATGGAGAGGCACAGCATCTAAGCTGCTTTAAAAAAAAAAAAAAAGTCCGGTGTGAGTTTTTTACAGTTGGTGATGATTTGGGGTGCCATGTTGGGATTGGTTGACTGTGTTTTATTAAATCAAAAGCCAATGCATTCGTCTACCAGCCGATTAGAGAACTTCCGGGTCCGCGTCTGGTCTGCCTGGATTCGTATGGTGGCTGGGGATGGTTTCCATTAAGACTGTCTATCATCGATTGATGCTCTGGGGACCTGTGACTTCAGTTGTTCGATAGCTCAGAACCGGAATCCCCTACAGTCTACCTGAGCATCAGATTCAAACTGGACTCCTTTTAATTTTAATTTTAACACATCTCCTGTTACACTGAACTTCCAGTACACATTATTATGCTGATCAATCCCTGCTATCCGTTGTCACCCAGATGAGGATGGGTTCCCTGTTGAGTCTGGTTCCTCTCAAGGTTTCTTCCTATTACCATCTCAGGGAGTTTTTCCTTGCCACCGTCGCCCTCAGCTTGCTCATCAGGAACAATCTTATCATTTTGATTCATACACATTCACATTGCATACAAACTTATTTCTTTTTATTGTGTAAAGCTGCTTTGCGACAATGTCAATTGTTAAAAGCGCTATATAAATAAAATTGACTTGACTTGACTTGACTTCCTGCGTCTCTGAGCTAACAAGCTTTGTGGAGCTGGCTTTATTCCAGCTAGACTGAGCACCTGCCCATAGTGCCAAAACTACCACAAACTGGTTTGCTGACCATGATATTGCTGTGCTTGAAAGGTCAGCCAACTTGCCCACCTTGAACCTCACTGATAATCACTGCGGTATTGTCAAGACAACCATCCAGGTGAGCAGATATCAAAGCAACCTGGTCTTCAATAATGACTCGGCAATGTCTCAGGCTGATCGCGCCATGCCACATTTATTCGGTAATTTGTGCTAAAGGAGCTCCAAGCAAATATACATAATTTCCAGAAGTTGGATATTTCTGTATTGTAATCCATTTTTATTGATCTTTTTGATATTCATGAGCTATAAGCTGTAAAATTTAAATAAAAATAAAAAAGGCTTTAAAATATAGAATACAAGAGAGCTACTCTTTTTTAAATTTAATTTTAAACATATTTTTTGATGATAGATAGATAGATAGATGGATAGATAGATAGATAGATAGATAGACAGATAGATAGATAGATAGATAGATAGATAGATAGATAGATAGATAGATAGATATTGTTCTCACTCTTGCCGTGTCTCTGTCTTTCTCTGTCTCTTCCCATCCTCTTTCAGCAGAAAGCTCATTATTCTCATCCTCGCTTCATTACAGGGTAAAGATGGGCTGTCATCAGCACTGACTGACAAGCATGTGAGGTTTCAGCCCTAGTGATTTAGTGGTGTGTGTGTGTACATTTGTGTGTGTGTATGTTTGGGTGTGTGTGTGTGTGTGCATTTATTTTCAGTTCAAGTAAGTGTGATTAGAAGCAAACACTTAATCAGCTAAATAAGAGCATTTTAATTAAAGTAGTAATATACTCAAATAAAAACTATGTTTCGTAATACCAGAGACAATTATTACTGCCTTCCCAAAGGTTATATTTTTAATTAATATTTCCTTCAGGAATGACAGCAGCGCCAGAAAGGGGTCTAATAAAGTGCGTTTGGTCTGAAAAGTCATGTAATTCAGGAACATAAGGGAGAAAGAGTAGATTGCAAGAAATGTGTATGCATGTTGACAGAGGCTAGAACAAAGGGGTGTATGAATGAATGAATGAATGAATGAATGAATGAATGCCATACCAGTCATAAATGTTGTATTCAAGTCAGAATTTTGCAGAACTTAGAAGAGTAGGGTTAGTTACACCAATTGCATAGCATCTAAAAAAATTCATGGAGCTTACCCGTATCTTTCATTCATAATCGAGTCAAGATAACAATTAAATAGAGAATAATTCTAGCTCAAACTTTCATGTTTGATTTCTGTTTACATAAACAGAGAATTTCGTAATTTGGTGTGTGTGTGTGTGTGTATTGTGTGTATGTGTGTGTGTGTGTGTGTGTGTGTGTGTGTGTGTGTGTGTGTTT
>QMIH01000931.1:67768-107697 GCA_003987875.1 Clarias batrachus
AAACCCACTAATTCTGACAAACTCCAAGAAGTGATTATGAAAGAATGGGTTGCTATCAGTCAGGATTTGGCCCAGAAGTTGATTGAGAGCAGCCCAGTCGAATTGCAGAGGTCCTGAAAAAGAAGCGCCAACACTGCAAATACTGACTCTTTGCATAAATGTCATGTAATTGTCGATAAAAGTCTTTGAAACGTATGAAGTGCTTGTAATTATATTTCAGTACATCACAGAAACAACTGAAACAAAGATCTAAAAGCAGTTTAGCAGCAAACTTTGTGAGAACTAATATTTGTGTCATTCTCAAATCATACAGTAAATCATACAGTAAATATCTGTATCATAAGGTAACGCTAACAATAATAATAAGATTTGGGTAGCCAACATTTTGGGCAAACATGCTGGTATGATTTATTTTAAAATGATGTTTATTTAAAATTTGCATTCTTATTTCATAAAATAGTAACTATTCAAGTACTGTTAATGAAAAGAAGGATTTAAAACAGAACTCACCTATGAAATGACATAGAAAGAAAAATATACCGATTGCCACATACCGTTCAGTAGACTGTGATATTTACTTTGGAGGGCGGACCTGCTTAAAAATACATCTTACCTGACATTTGTTCTGACCGCAGCGATCTGTGTCAGCATGTTAGTGACTCTGGGAGAGGTGCTGCTTGAGAGAAGCAGTGTGCTAAAGGTTGTTTTTGGATGTCATATTAAAGGGAATTTCATAGCTGCTGTTTTGGATAGGCATTTTTTTTTTATTGCCTCTCTATACAAGTACATTTTATTTAATTCTTTCACAAATGTTGTCTTTACTTTCCCATTAAAGCACAATTGCATGTAATGAAATATTTCCATTAAAAATAATATAATAATAAATAAATAATAAAGAAAGTGCTTCCAAAACTGCTTGATTTTTAAAAAAGCACATCAGCAGCATGCTGCAGAACATTTCAGCCTTTGGGATCAGCATCAGTGTCATGGATGGAGGATTGTACTTCACAGAGAGTTGCTCTATATACAAAATAGTTTCAGGGTTCACACATTAATAAATAATAGCAGATGCATTTAATGAGGTGCTTCAGGTTCCCAAAAGTTTTTCTAGTTCATGGAAGCAATGTTGTCATGCAGCATTATGGGAATTGTTGGCTGCCAAGTCAGGCGTGGATGATACTAGCATGATGTTATGATGCTGTCCTATGCATTTTAATGAAAAGTGATTAACCTTAGGTTAATTTTAACAGTGTCTGTATTATGGGTAGAAAACAGTGCATATTGTATTTGACTTGAAAAAATATTATACGCTAAATAAAAAAATAAACCTTTGAAATAACATTAATAGCATGCAAATACAGTAAAAGTCATTTTGTATCCCGTATCTGTCTTAGAATAAAAAACCGAAATGAAAAAGCCAATATTAATGGTCGTTAACTTTATTTTTGGAGATGATGGTGATCTAGAAAGATATCCTAAAGGGTGGCATTTGGCAGTGTTTGGAAATGATTTCGCTTTGAATAATGCATGATTAAAAATGAACATTTGAATGACTTTCAAATTTAAATTTCAATGTGCTGCATGAGAAGTTTCATGGGGAGGCCAACAGGAGGTAGGCAGCTGAAGAATAGCACTCTCACACACACTCACACAAAAATTCAGGATAAAGCTTAAAGTAATTTGACTCCAGCATAAGTGTGATTACATTAGTTTTATTTTAAGCTTAAAATTTTTAATATTCAGATATATGGATTTAATTTTTTCCCTATAAAGCAAATTCAGAAAACATTGAAAAACTTTCTTTGTTTCAAAATCTTTAGATTGAACATACACCGATCAGCTACAACATTAACACCACATAACTTTAACACATTAAGACTGATTGTCTATTGTTTACTGTACCAGTAACCTGATGATAGGATCATGGCCACCCAAGGCTCACCAAGGTCCTCTGGGAACAAAGGCCAGCCCATTGGGTCCAGTCCCACAGAAAAGTCAATGTAGCACAAATCTCTAGAGAGGTCAGTGTTTGCCGTGACTCCCCAGATCCCAATCTGATTGATGTACCGGACAAAAAATCTGATCCAGGGAGGCTCCACCCCCGCAACTCGGTGCACCCAAAGAGTCCGATGCTAACGTCCTAGTGCCAAAGATAGCACAGCCCAGAGGTCTTGTGAAGTCATGCCGCGAGGGGCCAAAACTGCCCTGGTGGCACTAGGGAAATCTACACAATACTGAGTGTACTGAGTGTGGCATTGTAATGTTATGGCTGATTGCTGTATTATACTTTTATGGTCTTTGTAATTTGTAAAAACTCTTTTTTTGCCTGATAAATGCTCTCTCCTAGATCTTCATTGGTTCAAACATTAAAGATCCATATTGATCTCTGAAAGTCACGTCTGATACCCTTATCCATGACACGTTTCAGGCAGTGACAGCTGAGTGATGCTCTTATCACAATGTCACATTCTGATCTTCCTTATCCCTCATTGCTGCATTTTCATCCCCTATCTACATAGACCTTAATGTGACCTCCATATAAAGGCCAAGCAGGATTAAGCTTTCAGTGCATCCTTTCCAGCGTGTGATTCTATGAGCTGTAAATCCCTGTCTGGGTGGAAAGAGGTCTGGGAGGGGATGAGCAGAAGGTAAGCCTAAATCAGTCTCATTCTCCACTTCCATTCTGCTCTGACCATTTCTCTGGAGATCCAACGCACTGACTCATAATGGCAGGTGTAATTGCCTTGTCCTCTGTGCTCCAGCACCTAGAGTGACATTAGCCAAATGGAATAGAGCAATAGAATGAGCAAGGATGAAAAGTAATCTGTTGGCATTTTGGGGTCCCTCAAATCCCCCAACCCCCACACCCATTTAAGAAATGGTATTGGAATTAATTTTTGATGGGCACATCTGGTGTCCTTGTGGCTGAAAAACCTGAAGGTTGGGATATTTAAGTTTAATTGATCTTAAAGACAATTAAAAACCTTCCACATAGCAAGATTGACATCTGTGTTGATAAAAGGGACACAAAGTCTTGTTTTCATCTGAACATCCCATAAAAAGCGTTGCAACACTCCAGTTTACCTAAAAATAACCTCCAGTTTATTGTTTTTAAAGCATGTTATTCAGGAACTATTCTGGATTATATATATATATATATATATATATATATATTATTTTATTTTTGTGTATATATATATATATATTTTTTTTTTTATTTATTTATTTATTTTTATTTTTAACCTAACTGTTATCTCTCTTCTTCTGCCCCTCCTCTCCTCTTCTCTCTCTTTCTCTCTCTCTCTTTCCCTCTCTCTGTCGAGCTACACATGTTGTTCCTGAGCTGCCATTGATCCAGACCCCCTCTGCCCTCTGGACCTGCCTGACTCGTCCTGGTGCCCCACTTCTGGTTGGAGATCTCGTCACATGGATGTCCCGTGTGTCTCTTTGGGATGCGTCTGGTGTCTGGAGACGGTTTCACTCTACTTTGAAGACGGTTCTGGCCTCGACTGATGTTGACAGCAGTTTCTCTGCGGACTTGGCTCCAGTCGCTCGATAGTTCAGGACTGAAATTTCCTACAAGTCTACCTGAGCCTCCAATAACTACCTGGACTCCATATTAACATCAATTAACATCAACTGTTATACTGAACACACACCACTAATGCAGAACAATTCACGCTTTTTCTGTTTCACACAAATGAGGATGGGTTCCCTGTTGAGTCCAGTCCCTTACAAGGTTTCTCCCTATTGCCATCTTAGGGAGTTTTTCCTTTCCCCTGTCGCCTCGGCTTGCTCATCAGGGACTAAGGGACTATCTGACCATTGTCATTCATACACAGTCACATATAAACTTAAATAATTCTTTTGATTGTGTGAAGCTGCTTTTGCTACAATGACAACCGTTAAAAGCGCTACACAAATAAAATTGAATTGAATTGAATTCCAAGTAGTGTGTGCCCTACGATGGACTGGCACCCCATCCAGAATGTATACCTTTTGACCCGGCCGGGTTCAATTCCCGTCTCTGTTTTCATGTTCTCCTCGTGCATGGTGGGTTTCCTCTGGGTACTCCGGTTTATTCCCACCGTCCAAAGACCAGCAGATTAGGCTAATTTGCATTCCCAAAATGCCCATAGTGTGTGAATGAGTGTGTAAGTGTGTGTATGTGTGTGCCCTGCGATGGATTGGGCCCTTGTCCAGCGTGTACCCCGTCTCGTGCCCTAAGTCTCCTGGAATAGGCTCCAGGCCACTCGCAACCCTGAATACAGGATAAAGCGGTATAGACAGTGAGATAGTGAGTGAGTATACAGTATTCATATATTAATTTGATATTTATAAATGTGAAATGGTAGAGAAGGTTAATTTGAAAAAAAATGTTGCACACATTTAGTGAAATAAAAAAAAAAAACTATTTTAGCATGGGTCTGTGAAATGCATGTCAATAGGCAGACATTTAAGCCCCCTGCCATAAGAAACATGAAAAATGTCAAGTCTGTTACAGCTTTAAAAGCTCTGATTAAATTCTAATTAAAGATTAAAAATTAATCTTTGCTTCTGAATTTAGCCTTTAGTCAGATTATTATTGTCCTATTGTCCCAATTTGTATTTTTTGTGAGCAGAAATTCTGGGCCCCTCATTAACTTACAAAGCAGCACATCTAGCTTGCGCACACTGCTTCATTTCTGATTGTAGGGGGCATAATGAAAAAATTCAACAGGCTATTACCCGATTAATAAATGCGGTTCAGCTTAATAATGGAGAGTTTGATTTGCACTGAGCCATACGGAAATACTGGGACACATCCCTGCATGATTTTGCTTGTTCAGCAGAGAGACACTCTTCCAACCGGAGCTTTGCATAGAGAGGCAGAAACGCGTTTAATTAAAACCAAATGGCTTTAGACCTGCAACGAGAGACAAATAAATACATCATTTTTCACATTGCAATTTACATTCTGATAAGCATCGTATTAAAACAGGCTGCAGTCTATTGTGCATTTTATTCCTATGAGAAGGAATGAGTGCAAATGGGTTTGTGTTTATTGTATGGGTGTGTATACAGTACACTGTCACACATTTCTATAATTTGTATTCTTTGTGTGGATAAGTGGGGTGTAGATTATTGTCTGGTGTGAGAGCAAGAGACCTTAATTGTTTTTCTTTATCCTTTTCCCTTTCCTCAATAGTGTTTGCTTGTTTAGGCTGATCTCTCGTACACATGGTGGCATGGCTGTGACTGTAATTTCGGTGCTGACGTGTTGAAGGTTGCACCATCTGCGCGTTACAGCCACCCCCTTGTCAGCAAGATGCCTTCAAGCAAGGACAAAATAACAATAAGCACTTCGACGCAATATGTACAGCTCAGCAATATGCACACATACACACACACTAAATGTTTTGAAGCTGCCGTCAATTACTCCCCAGTGCATGTCTGACTCTCTGCGGAAGCAGAATTCCTATTTTGTATGACGTTTCGAAAATCTAAAAGCACATCAAGATGAAATATTTCCATTATCAGGACACTGCATAGATGTATAGGATCTGTCAGGCACGGTCAGAGCTGCCCACTGGGCTGAAAATTGTTCTGCGGAGGGCATTACACTGATGGTACAAAGATAACCACATGGCTAGAGAGACTGTAGAAGTTGACCTTTATGGAGATAGATGTGGCTTTGTTGTTCTCTTTATCTATCTATCACACCTGCAATACAGCCTTAACTGCACCTGGGTTTATACATACATATGTGTGTGTGACTGAACAGCTATTGTGTCTAAAATGATGCAAATACCAAAATTAATTGCATGTTGCTATAATCATATATATGCTTTGGTAGCCATATTGTAGAGTACAGTACATGCGTTATATTAAAATGTTGCTTAAAGTGAGGTCCAGTTTGACAACAGAGGCACAGCATCCCAGCTATTTATTTCACCCATAAACAATAGTTTCCTAGAAAAAAATACTTTTCTTTTTTTTTTTAATTTTCTTTACAAATTTTAATAATTTAATTTTTTTTTAATCCAATATAGTCCATCCAGTACAGCCACTCATATCTGGAACACGACAAAGGGGCGTTTAAGTCAAACTGGGAATTGCGTTGAAATTTCTTATGAATCAAGGCGTAAAACTGATTGACATTTAATATATTTCAATTACAGTATGATACTCTTAGCCGCAAAAAAAAATATTTAAATGGTGAAAGGCAGTACGTTTGTGCTTGATCTTTGAAAATTGACAGATAACTTGTTAGAGAGAAGCTTCTGATGGACAGTTTAATGTCATTCACAATCTATTCACAAACAGCAAATGTACCAATGTTTAAGCCATTAAAGGAATTCCTGGGAGGCCAATGTTTCAGATGTGAAGCAGGCAGTCCAATAGTGGCTTCGGTGTACTAAGAAAGCGCCCTACCTGGATGGTATCCAAGAGAACACTGAGAAAAGTGCATTAGTGTAGCAGGCGATTATAGAGAGAAATAGAGGTAGTACAGTACATACCTGTGTTATTCTGCACAATCAGAAGTCCCGGTTTGACTTGAACGCCCCACCTACTATATACTGACACCTCTTATCAGCCTGAATTCATTTCCTTTTCCAAAAATGCGCTGTGTTGATGTGTGAAACTGACAACTGCTTTATTTTACCCCAGATATTTGTCCACACCATTTTGTCTCACGCTGTCTCTCATTCACCGTGACAGGATGAAGAATAAAGCAAATCTGTTTGTTTTCCAGTCTCACTCATACAGCAGAGGCTGTTACCACAGGCTACCTCTCTGGGTGGCCCAATATCGCGAGGCCAACACCTGCGTGTCAGCACTGGATATTATTTGCCCCCTAGAGCCTCGGCAACTGGCAGCATTGACAGATGAAGATTGTGTATGTGTTTGGAAGGAGGACGTATGGGAGGCTATAACAGCAAATGTCTGTCACTGAAGAAAGGAAACTATTTCAGCTAGATTGTGATGCTGATGGGACAGAGCCCTCGCACAGCCACTGAGTCTGACCTCAGCTCTGTTTACAGTCCTGTAGCTTTCCTAATGTTAAAGTCACATACATAACTGGCACAATATCAGTCATTTGCTTTAAGGTGCACTTTCTGATTCTGCAGTTGAAAAAAAAAATAGATGGTGTTTTGTAAGATATTTACAGCGATATTGTTAAGTGGTAAAATGCGTACTTCTTTATGTTTTTATTTCCAAACATGTGTTCGGATTTAAGAACCTACTAAACTTTTATTCTTTTTATTCTTATCTTCTTTGTTAAACGTAATAATAATCCTTTTGTAAATGAAGTACACTACCCTAAAATCTGCCAGTAAACTCCACTAAAGGCTACTCAAGTTATTGTTTCAGAGGTTGTTTTTTTTTTAAGACCTGGGAATCTTCTAGAAAATAAAAATGTCACCAGATTAACAAATACACATTTTAAATCAGTTTAGGTGGACAAGTCCCTCTGCAAAATCCAAAATCTACTGTATATAAATAAAAGAAAGTTTTTGTCTGTACAAGGAACAGAACTCCACTCTTTTTTAATGATATTTTTTAATTTTTATACATGAAAGGACCCAAAAACAGTCGCTTCTTTCAAAATTTTGTCTGTTCAGCCAGACTTTGTCACAGCATCAGGCAAAACTGTCTGCACAGAATTTAATCAAACGTTTCCAGTCCTTAGGTATTTGTCTGAAGTTAAACCTGAACCATAAATGAAATCAAAATGTTGAGTAGAAGGCACTTTTATAATCTGGGGGTGCTTCATTTGGTCAAGTCTAGGCACAACAGCATTTTTTTGGGATATAAACCGAAGTCAGCTGACTACACGAGTGTACTGAATGACCAGGTTATCACATCGGTGGATATTTTTACTTTGTGGCGCAAGAAATTCAGGCTGACAGGATAACAGTATGAAATTATGAAAGATTTGTCCATCGTGTCCGAATTATGAAAATTGGATTTGAGAACATGAGGAATTACTTTCACACTTGAATTGGCAACCACAGAGTCCTGACCTTACTGTAACTTCAAGTCTTTGGGATGTGCTGGAGAAGACTCTGGTTCAACTCTCCTGTCGTCCAGTAAATACAAGATCTCAGTCAAAAATGTGTAATAAATGATATAATTACATTATGTATGTGTAAACCAATCAGCAATAACATTAAAACCACAAAACATTACCATTGATTATCAATGATGTACCAGTAAACTGATGACAGCATCATGGGCACCCAAGACTCAAGCCATTCTTGCGGGGACCAAAAGCCATCCAGTTCATTTTAATTCCACAGAACAGCCAATGGAGTACAAATCAACAAAAAGTCAATGCTGGCCACAGTGGAAAGGCACCAGTGCACCACAGCACCATACACGGGGCAGAGCAGGCAAAAAGCCCAAGGCCACAGACCCAGCCCCCAAACTCCCCCAATCCCAATCTGATCAAGCATCCCTCAGACTCCCATAGAAACCAAACCACAGCATACCCCATAGAGAGGCATGTGCAACCACGCATCTCGGGTGAGAGCCACCCTGGGACACAAAGCAAACTACACAATATTGGGCATAATGCCAGAATGCATAATGTTGTGATGTTATGACTGATTGGTGTATATTAGACGGATTGCCTAATACTTTTGCCGGGTACTGTATAATACTGTCTGATTTGTCTATTATTTTAGCAAAACTGTAATATACGTACACAGTAAAATCCCCAGTGTTGATAAAACACTTTCAGAGTTTATTTGAGTCTAACAGGACCCATACAGTATAAACACTGCTGGGTGTTAATTCAACAACAGGGAATTTGCTGTGTGACATTGGATAGTACAAGAATAACTAGATATATGCTTATGTCAGTTACGCTCTTTACCTTTACAGAACATGTAACTTCTTTTCTGCTTGCACAGCTTTTTTGTTACTGAGCGACTATGACTAATATTACATCAAGCTTGCATTTTTAGGATTTTATAAAGAAAATGCTGCGTTTCTATTAACCTAGTTCTTCCATGTATTCTTTATAAAGCGGCAAAATAACGAGAATTCAGCAGTTGTTGATCTCAAAACCAACAGTCATTTAAGGCCAGTTGTGAATTATGTTTCGCATATCAGTCAATATAACACACAGTTTTAGTATAAAATAGACTCCTGGAATGGATGCTCAGAACACTATCAGCTTGGTTCATTCTTAATTAGCAGACGAGCTGGACTATGACGAGATAATCACAGTCATAATCTTCAGTAGTCACCCTAGGCATATTGGTCTAGTTCTGTGAAAGATTTGGTTAATTAATTTGCCTAAGCCTGTACCTCATGCCAAGCTGCCAACAGTGTGATAGTAGACAGTTAAATGCAAGGACAGTAAAGCTGATATTAACACAGAAGCACTAACTGTGTACATCTTCAACTCTATGTAGCATCACTTCAAAGGACATTCTGTGAAAATTAGTATGATAAAAAAAAAAAAAAAACATTTCCATGAAACTTTGTCAATATTATTTAATTGGCATCATTGGACTGTTCATGCAGCTGAGCAGACTGGTTTGTTACTATATTTAAATAATAATAGCTAAAGTATTACACTATGAATTAACATTGTCTTTAATTAATATAATATTGATGAATATTTGCATACACTTGCTATCTTCTTAACCAGCTTGAAGAAAGCAAAGCTTTAAGGCTAATTGTGTACTTGAATACAGCTGTGATATTTCACATCTGTACCATAATTACTGTAGCCAGTGAGTTACAGAAGTTATTTTTAGCAACGTTAAAACATACTTTTTTTCCTGCCAGACAACAATCAATTGAACTCTTATGCACCAGAATTACAGTGTTTATACTGCCACATGGAATCCTGAAACCTCTCAGAGCCAAAGAGTAAGATCCTTTCATCAGGATTTAACAGTTGATATGGTTTTTGGTTGTACAGTGGGCTCTAAGCTGAGAGGACAGCATGAACAGGAGCCCTGCAGGATGCCTCCCATCTCGTGATGTTTGCACATACTTGAAGGGGAACGAGGTGAAGCACCAACGCAAATGCCCTGTTGAAACCTTCCAGTTCAGTAAGAAAAGGGACTGGTGAGCACTTTGATCCCTGAAAAGATGAAGAGCATCCCTGCGGAGTGCCATCGCCTCACATTACCTTCATCATCGCATCCTGTTGCAGTGATTCCAGTCTGCTCTGGATGTCTGGATGATCTTTAAGTCAAAAGAACATATTTTACTACTTGATTTATTAACTGACTAATAAAGTGCAGAAATGTTACTTGTATTCAGAGAAGACCTACACAATTGCTTATATACCTGTACATTCTTTTCTTTCTTTTTTTTAAGGGGGGGGTGGCTGTTTTTTTCCCCAGCCAATCTGTGAGGATCAGTCTCTGCCATAGGACTGGTTTTACTGGATTGCACTGGAATTATAAAATAAGTTAATAAAAATTAATTACTAATTATTAATAAAATATGACAAAAGTAAATTAAACCATTTTGGGGGGGGGGATTTTTTGCATTCTCAACTATTTCAGTAAGAGCACTATGGCTCCCACCTCATTTTCTTTCAGCAGCTTATAAATTTAGTAGTTACAGTATATTAGGTTACTAGATTTATTTTGCACTATGAAGTAGTGCAAAAGTAGTGAAAAGTACAGAGGTAATAAGTCAAATAACTTTTTTTTAATCACTAGTGCCAATAAATAAATAAATAAATAAAACATTAAACTGTAACATGTGAAGCCTTTTTTAAATCAATCTTTTAATTTTCTTTTGTATTTTGATTTGTTGAATATGTAATAGAATAATGGCAAATAGCCATGTTGATTTATTAAGCTGTCCTTTGATGACAAAACAAATAAGACAAAAACACAAAACACCCCCATCTGCTATACTTAGACCTCATTTTTAAAATAAATGTTGGTAATCGTATAATTTTCTGCAATACGTTCTAGTTTTATCAATAGAGTCGTACTTATTTATATTCTATTTCCCTCAAATGCAATTTTAGTACAGCCTGTGTGTAACTACAGTATGTGTCTGACACGCTTTGTCTCTGTTGAAAGAATTACGTCCAGATCATTTTGACATTAGTCTACCATGGTTTAGTAAAATTCTTTAAAAGGTATTTTAAAAGTTTCTTATTTGCTTTCTTACCCGGGCACAAACACCGCCTATCATAATAAGAAAGGTGTGTGCACAATGCTAATAAGTGTCTTGACAATACTCTGGCTATTTTAAAATAATTTAAATCTTTATTATGATAAAATCTAAAGAATTTTGATCTAGTGAATAGTACCTCCATTGTCAAATGATGAAAACACAAGTGTTAACAGCAGGAAAATAAAAGGGGGTTGGCTTTGTTTGCAAATGTGCTCTAAGCGCTGCAGGAAGGATGATGCTGCCTGTCAGCTCTGGGAATGGCTGCAAAGATGCATTGGCACATCATGCCAACGGAAAGCTGTCACTACTGTGAGTGATGACTCACACCGATTTGTTTGCTTATTCAGTGCCGTGGCTGTTAGACACACATACACACTCACAGACACACATATGCATATCTTAATGGGAGAGTCCCAAGGCATTATTGAAAACCCTTGACAGTTGCGGTGTCTCAATTATGAGTTGGTTTTGCATAAATTACCAAGTTTTCATCTTCTGAAGGTATAGTGGAATAAGGCCACCGGAGAAGATGCACCTGGACTCGGCAAGCAAATACATCTATTATTCCCAGTACCTTTTACAATAATGAGAGCCCTTGTATCAATACAGTGCAAAGGGAATGCTTGTTATCTTCTATAGAACCTCAGCAGTTCTAAGTGCATGTTTAATGCAATAAGGGCACTTGGTGTCTCTGTTGGTGAATTTGCTTCAGAACACAGTTCAAATAAACCATTACTGCATGGTCGCTCTCCATGTCTCTCTCTCTCCCTTTCTCTCTCTCAAAAAAAAAAAAAAAATTCAAACACTTAAAATCAGTACTATATTACAAAAAAATATTATTCAAGGGTTTTTAATACGTTATTGAATAATTAATGTTTTTTTAATTTTAAAAATGCCTTCAGGAAACCATGCTCAAAGAAAAACACTCTCTTTAAGGACCCTGAGGACCCATTAAGTGTATTTTTTGAACACTGTCTCATCTTTAAAATAAAAAAGTGAGTAAGTGAAGTAGACAACTCTTTAACAAGACTCAGCTTATTTCCAACCACTGTTTTAATTTAATATTATGAATACGTATTCATGAAATATTTATTCAAATTAAACTGAGATGTGATACAGAATGCTAGATTAATGCCTCTGGTGATTTTATTTCAATTTGGAATATAGTGTTGATTTATAGTAAAACTGAGATTTTGGGCAGATCATCACTGATATATACAAACAAAAAAAGATATAAAACAGTGCTATTAAAAAAAAACAGACAATGGTTAGAAAAACAACAAAAAAAGGCAAACACTTACATTACCCACATCTACTAACCACTACTACTACTATTACTACTTCTACTATAACTACTACTAATACTATTTTTATTACTGCTACTACAACAACAAGAACAACAACAGCAAAAATAAAAGTAATAGTATACCATTTTAAATAAATGGTCACTGTCAAAAAGCAGCCTTACAGAATAAGAAAATATTGAAATAAATTATTATTATTATTATTATTATTATTATTATTATTATTATTATTATAAAAATACAGACTTAAATAATCGGTTTCTCCCTGATAATCAAGGCTAGGGCAACAGTGGCAAGGAAACACTCCCTGACATCACAATAGGAAGAAAACTTTAGAAAACAACAGGAAAGCCATCCTCATATGGGTATACAACAACAACAACAACAACAACAACAACCCCCCCTACACACACACACACACACACACACATACAAACACACGCACACACACACGCACACGCACACGCACGCACACACACACACACACACACACACACACACACACACACACACACACACACCCCTGCTCCTCTCATCATATGGATGCTATTAAATGCTTTTTCCAGGGCATGTTACTCTAATCATGCTGCATCACAGGGCAGTGTAACAAATTGGAAGAAAGTGCTATCTGGACTTTACCACATAAATAAGCTCACAGGTACTCATGGAAGGCTAATGTCACTGTGATTAATAGGGAGAAAGAACACACAGTTCCTCCCAGAGCATGGTAAATTGTGCTATGCTGGCTCCTGGCCAGAGATTTTGGGGTTTGTGTAAATTTGGGGGAAAGTTTTTTTTGTTTTGTTTAATCCATCCATTGGAAAGTATCAGCTGTTTAAGGTCAATGAAATAGAGGGGTAGGGTGTAAGGTCCAGTTCAAAAACCAGTTGATTTATTAAATGCTTCCTGAGCGCGTTTTCAACACAATCATATAGACTGTTTCTGGGTAATCAAAAAAAATCACATAAAAAATCATATTTTAAACCTAAACGCACGATCACGACCATAAGTCCCTGCAGAATTAACTACTATACTCATTAGTTTGCAAGATCCAGTTTTAATCGAGCTTGTGCTCTCCTGTCATATTTCACATGTATCTCGCTTCTTTGACATCTGGAACTGGAGCCTAATTTGGGCGCCTTCATAGCCCATCAGAGTTAAACAATCATCGGTAATTATGCTCAGATTGTACCATCTCAGCCAAGGTCAGCACCAGATAATGTTTCATGGATTGTACCAATTATAGCATTCGTTCCAGAGCTGGCACTTGAGCCAACCTTGAATCAGAGCCCTCTGTGGCTGAAGCCCATAATGTGTGCTCTTGGGTCTGCATGTGCACAAAGCTCTGGCAGTTTGAGTGTGAATATCTCAAACTCCCTGATTCTGTAATTTAGATTTTTTTAATACAAAATATGCTTGGAATCACAAACACTTTATAAATCACAGAGTTATCGACATTGACTTCTCTCTGCAGCCTTTTTCAAGTATTTTTTAATCAAAACTATTTTCTAATCAGTCTTACTCGCACTGCATCTTCCAGTCACACTGGTGAGTAATGGATTCAAGAAGAAGCCTTGCATTTAATTAAAAGGAAAGGGAGTAATATGTGTTTGTGGGTTAGTTCAGCGGAACGTAAATATGGAAGCCCTCCAGGTATTGACTCAATCTTTTAAGTGTGGTTCAGGTTTTTAGTGTACTTACATATCAGTCGCTCAACATTATCATGCCTTTGGCAGTTTTGCAATACTTTTGATGTTTGCCATCAGGCCCTTTTCCTCACTAGATTATTGATGGATTACAGGATAAATGACCTGCAAAGCTGTTTTTACTGTATAACTTCAGCTGTGAGTGAGGGTGAAAAGTTTAGGCTAGCGTGAAATGAGCTAAATCTAAATGACTACAGAATCATTTTCACATTTTGCTTTACTGCAGCATATGTAAAATTGACAAATTTATATATTTCGCATTTATATATGCATTTAAAATCAATATTCAATTTTGGACAGTTGTTTGTAAGCAAGTAAGCTAGTAACAGACCACAAGTTTTATTATTTTTTAAAAAACAAAATAAAAACAAAAAAACAACTGTCTACATTTTGATTATGGCGTATGGAGTTACTGTAGTTAATATTTACAGCATTTTTGCAGCAGTTGCACATTGTACTGTATTTTTAAAGAAAGTGAAGTGTTTTTTTAAGAACTACATACAGAAATATTAAAAACCTTAGTGACGAATCACATTCCACACACACACACGCACTCACACCCATAAAGCTAAAATGTCTTTGAGAAAATCTGTGACAAATTTTCAGTGCTTTTATTAAAAAGTGCTGTGAGACACAGCATAAGGGACTTCAACAGCATAAGTGGTGTTGAAGCAAATCAATTAAAATACAGCATTAATATGGATTTTTTCCCCCAGAATATTTTGCCCCAATGTATTTATTAATTATATTAATTAATGATTTCCTCATTTTGATATTTATCCATACTACACCCACTTTACATACTTTACTTAGCATCTTATTTATTTTGACCTATTTTTGTTTATAAAACATAAGGAGTGTAAATGGTGTTGCTTATTGTACTGCTCCAGCAAATTGAGCTTTCTCAGGGATCAATAAAGTAGTATGTATGTGTATATGTATGTATGTACATATGTACGTATGTACATATCTATCTATCTATCTATCTATCTATCTATCTATCTATCTATCTATCTATCTATCTATCTATCTATCTATCTAAAACCTGTCAGGAGTACTAAATAAATAAGAATACTCTGCTCTCAAAAGAATTCTGTCCAGATGCTCATTGATAGACTGTGCAAGAAAAGTGCTCTTCTATAATAATAATAATAATAATAATAATAATAATAAATATAAGAGTTTATTACAGAATTATAAATGGAATAATTTACAGGGTTGAACCTGAACTGAACCAAGTGCTGTTACTCCTGGTCTTGAACGATAGATGGCACTGCACTAACAGAATTTTTCTCTCTCTCTCTCTCTCTCTCTCTCTCTCTCTCTCTCTCTCTCATGTTATGCTATATATTATTATTATTATTATTATTATTATTATCATTATTATTATTATTATTATTGTTGTTGTTGTTGTTGTTGTAATTATAATTCTATTTTTTGTTTTTGCTTCATGCGTCCACAATAAAGTATCCACACTTCAAGACAGTTTCGAAGAATATTTTAGGAAAACGACATTGTAGATTAGAAATTATGCTTTCAAACTGAAGGGCTTTAAAACCTTGAATATTATGAGCTTAGCTCATAAATAATAATTTAATAAAAGGAGGAATGAATATGTGTGTGTCTGGGAAAGTTGGGGCGGGTGGGGAGGGGGGGGGATTCTTGTGTAGGATAGGGGAAAAAAAAAATCTATAGCAAATATACCTGAAAAGTAATAAAAGCATCACCTCTGTTATTACAAATACAGCAGCTGTTTATTTAATGAAATGGTCAGGTGATATTATGGATATTATGGGATCTTAATTGCAATGTTATGTGGAGAGGTTTGAAAACACTTCAAAATGCATTACTTTACAGATGAAAGCTACTACCAGAGAGCAATTACACAGGGTTCAAGACCTTCGAGGTTGTTCTTCATGATATAATGTTCAAAACTGTCCAAGGAATAGGGTTAAGAGCAGACAACGTAGTGAGACTGACTGCATATGATATACAATAGATAAAGCACAGCCCCCCCAGAGGTACCTGCACTACTAACATCTGGCAGCTGCTTTATTAAAGTGCAGTGGTGAGAAGCAGACAGATACAGTGGTGTGCAGGCTGCGCTATTATTTCGAATGCAGGTTACATTGCAGGTTTGAGTATTAATGAGTGTTTCCCTCAAGCACTAGCGCGTGAGGAGTGATGGAGAAGGGATGGAGGAGGGGGCTTTAAACGCTGTGGAGTAATGCCATTCACACACGCGCGCGCGCGCACACACACGCGCACCGAGAGCGAGAGCGAGCGAGAGAGAGAGAGAGACTTACACGCGCGCGCGAGCACTCACTGTACCGCGCGCGCTCTTGCCTCGTGCTGCTCTAACACAAGCCCATCAGTGAAGTGAAACTGGAGACAGAGCGTGTGTCTTCCGGAGATCCGCGGAGGACGTCAGTGCTGCTGGACAGACGGAATGATGCCACGGAGCTGGCAGACGTTTGCAGACGATCATCTTCATAAAAGCGAAGGTTGATTTATGATCATCAGCAGAGAGAGAGAGAGAGAGAGAGAGAGAGAGAGAGAGACGCTGCATCTCAAAGCCCAGAACCCGGAGAGACTAGGCGCAAGGGAAGCGCAGAAGCTTGCGTCCTTCCCTCGTCCTGTTGAAGCGACAGCTGCTTTCCAGTGTTCTGTTTATTTACTCTTCATTTTGTAGGAATTTCCAGGAATTCATTGCAAATCTGCCGCTTTATTCGAACAGCATGATGTGGATTTATTCAAGCTGAGGAACACTGAGCCCCACGCCATCCACGCAGGACTGACTGAGCCGCAGCTCGTTGCTTTCTCTCAGGTGAGTGGGACTCAATCTGGACCTCGGATCGAGTGACATGTGGCTGTGAATACTAAAGCTTTCCGCCAGCGCATTCGAACATTTCCGCGGCAAAAAACCCCCAGCCTGCGTCCACTCCAGCTGACAGCCAGCTCGTATCCAGCCTGCTTCAACTCAGGTGACCTGCGTGGGTTTCACACCTTACATCTGTCTGTTGTGCATGACCCCAGCCTGTCACATCTCTGTATAATAATAATAATAATAATAATAATATTAATAATAATATTTAATGAATCTGCTCTAGGATGTAGGATGCATTATTTCTTATTCCATCATATATCTCAATCATCATTTTAATCCTAAATCGGATTACTCATTTTGAAAACTAGGTTAATTTATAGCTATCAACATGACTATACAACATCATTACAGCTATCAAAATTACTTAATTAATCAACATTACTTGATATCACCGTCATGTACTAATCTACGCTATAATATACCACACACCAATTACATCAATGACGAACCGAGATAACACCAGACATAGCAGGATAAATATACATCCATCCATATGATGAAACATAGACTTCTGCATCTTTTCTGCTCAATAACAGTGTAGGTCATCTGAATGGAGATGCCATGCCGCTCGTATGGTTTTTTGTCTTTCAAACATATTAGAACTGCTTGGGGTTGCGAGTGACACTCTTGCACCTTTCTATATAGACTGGCATTTAGTTCAGCTCTCCAAGAACCTTGGAATGGTCTTTATTATATGAAACCAGGAAATAGGTAATAAATGTTGAGCATGACATATTTCTTGACAGAGAACGTTGTGGTTATCATATCACACTGCATCATCCAGGTACCTTCATATTCATTATGTTACAAGTCATATTTCACATACACACTACTATATATAAAATAACTTTTTCTGTCAAGAATTAATTCATGCTCCTCATCATTTATTATTATTTCCTTGTTTTTGATGCGTAAGCATTTTGTCTCATTACATATTTCTAGTTAATAAAAGATAAGGTTATTTAAATAAATAGTATGTTAAAAACATGTCATGGATATTTTGTTGAATAATATAACTATGTAGCTTCATCCAAATGATTACAAAAGGTATCATGATGATCCTTTCAAATCAATAATATATGTCCAGCATGACTGAACTCTTTCACAGTTTAATGCTGGTCTGAGTTTGAGAGAAGGTTTATTCTAAACACTCATTTGCTCTTATGTGGTTGCAGTGGACCAGCAGATGTTGGCTATACACAAATCAGCACTTTATTTCATCCAGCACACTTAACCACACGCTGTCCAGACACGAGCTGTGAGGAAGAGTTATTCTTCTAAGACGAAAACAACCCTAAATTTGCATTAGAATAACTTGCATTTGCTTTGAGCGACAAACCAAGAAGACTCGCTTTATCAGCGGCAAGCGAGTGAAGTTAAGCCGAAGTGTGATCATCCTTTTAATTTCTATCTTAAGCTGTGCTGCATGTCGGCTTTAGTCTGTTCTCTTTGAACCTATTAGTGTAACACACACAATTCAGACAAATGTCATTTTAACAGCAATCATTGTAAGCTAAGATCACTCCCTGTTTAGCTGCTGAGAGTAGGTTTAACATTATGTGTGGTTATTACCTTCATTTTAATTTTTAAAAGTGCTCTAACAGAAAAGTCATATGAATGAAACAGAAGTAATTCTGATTAATCACACGTGAAATTTATGCACACTTACTTACATGACGTCGTGGTTCGTTCTATTTTCACATGTTGTATAGTGCATGTATTTTTATTTGATAGTTTTTCCCCAACATTTCGTTTATTTTTACGTGATTTTGCAGTCTATCCGTTTATTTTCCCATGATAACTTTTCCCGTGATGTTTAAAGTCCACAAAGATCACATATTACTCATTCACTAGCGAAACACATACAGTATGATAGCACGTGAAATGTGTCTGATTTCGCCATACGGGGAAGAACATGACTGACTTCAGGTTTCTACATCCATCGTATCGCATTTGAAAGCGTAACAGCTCTGAGAATTATGAGTGGAATGTTATGAAACCTATTTTAAAGATTTATGTCTGTGAAAGAGCCAGGGTGCTTTGGAGGACGGCTCTCCTAGGAACTTTCACAGTGAATGGTTAAGAAGCTTTTTAAAGAAGACTTATGTTAAAGTGCCTTTACATCCTAAGAGATATTATTAATATAGATGGTCAGAGGGAGAGAAAAAAAAAAAAAAAAATCCTTCCAAATGACCTCTTCGCCATCATCCTGCAGTATCCACTAGGCAGGAGGTGTGGTCATTGCTGTCACTTATTCTGTGCTTGCAAAAGGTAGTACATACAAATTCAGACACTAATGTATGGCTTAGGCTAAAGTTATGATAGTGTTAGATATTGTGATATGATATTGTTGGATTTTATGGAAGGAATGCTAGAGAGGCTTCTAAATGATGGCTTGGAGTAAACGGATTACAAGAACTTGCACAAATGATCTAAACATACAGCTGCATGTGGCTACGTCTACAAATTCTGTCTAATAAGATCTGGTATCATGTGCGCAGTTGCTTGGGTGAAACAAAAATTGCGGTTTTCCTTTTTCCGTCTTTTCTTACCACCGAATTGGACTCCGTTGTTGGCTCCTCGCTGTTGTCTGGTGAAAGTGAGCAAGGGGCGGCAAACATTGTCATTGCTTTAATCACACGCGCTCACCACATTTGTGGGACGACGTCATGGTTGGGTTAATTCACACTCTTATTTTCTTCAATGAAGTCATGGGAGATGTAAGAAGAGTGTGGAGCACCTCGACATCACACTCTTTGATCAATAAGGTTAACTACATAAAGCCGTGGGGTCATGACTTATAGCCATTGCTCTCCCTGCCTAGCGCATCACCTCGCTCGAACTCGATCCACACGGAAAAAATAAAAGCTCCATTCGCAGCATGAGCTTCTTTGGTTGGATTTTAACGTTCATTGAAATTGTCAAATAAGCCTTTCAGCCTCTAATGCCCGGACGCATGGTATTGATTTGCGTATGTCAATCTGACTCGTTAAATGTTTCCTGGAGGTTAACTGGGGGGGTATTATGTGCTTAAAAGGGGCTTGTCTGGCTCTCTGTAGTCCTGAGCTCCCAAAGCTCCCAGTTTGCCTGTATTTGTAGGAGGTTTTACGGTTCTCAGTCTTTCATAGTGCACCAAACTAAGGTTTGGCTAATGGCAAGGTGGCGCTATTTGTAGGCCTTGTGGAACATAAAAAACGTTAATAGTAATAACTTCACTTCGCTTTGGGGATGGTTGAATGTATCTGTTTGATTTCTGCATGCGTGATTGTCTGAACTGATGTAGAACTTTATTAATACAATAGATGAATTTTTTAAATTGTGTGTTATGAACAAAAATGAATTTACTCATTTTAAAGTTGCAACTGCATGCTGTCTGATCACTCACCGTCTGTCAGGACTCATCAGCTACCTCATTCCTGAGACGTCTTCTTCGCTCTGACGGACACCATCTGGCATACCAGAGCAACTCGGTAGCGCCTCCTATGGAGTGAAGCAGATAGTGCAGCCAGTGAGAGCATGTCCTTACTGTGCCTGCAAATCTGCACAGTTGTGATATTGCACTGCAAACTCCCAGTAACTGGTGATGCTGTATGTATTTTGAGAATGGTGCATCAGAGGCTGATCTGTCTTGGAGGTGGCACTGTGTGCTTTACTTGCACGGTGTGTCACCAGTGAGTATGGTCCTCTCTCTTTTTATCTCTCTACGTCTCTCACATCCTCCCAGTGGGCTTGCCCCTGTTTAGCCTGAGAGATACTGACAAGGCGCTGTGCATGCAGCCGAAATCCTTGACCTATTTCTTAATGAGTGAACAGTACAAAATGTGTTCAGGGGGACCGTGTTTTCCGTGCCAAGCTTCCCACCCTGCACAAAACCTGACCTTACACATACCCACACGCACACACACACACACACACACACACACACACACACACACACACACACACACACACACACACGCGCGAGTCTTATTATTCTTGTGTGGCCCTTCCAGTGACATAATTATTGCTGCACCTAATTACCGCTATGCTAAGAACTCTTGTTACGCCTGCCCCTAACACCAATCGCCCTTCTTTAGGTTTTGTAAATAAAAGCTGCAGTTTTTTAAAAAAAAGGAAGAAAAAAAAGAAACCTATGGGTATGTGTTATTGGATTGTACAGTCAAACCATTAACCACACACATGACAGTCAGATATTGGAGATATATCTATATTCTGTCCTAATCAGGATTTAAAATCACAGCCACAAACACAGACTTGCACGCATGTTCACACTCGTGACCGGGAGGTTTGCTTCTGAGTGTGTGAACATAGTGTCTAGTTTTTAATGTGTCTGGTCATGCCTCCTTCATCGCTTCATGGCCATGCTGTTTATCTGAATTCTCACTAGTCCAGCTGTCACAACAGAGATCTTTATCACGCTGACCCTTAGTTGCTACACTCTCTAGAACAGAGAACATGACTCATGGGTGTGTGAGTGTGTGTGAGTGTGTGTGAGTAAAATATAGCTACATATTTGTTCGCGCACACAACAGTGTTGTGTTGATAACAGGACTGACTCGTATTCGGTCAACTTTAGCTGCCCTTTTTCCCACCAGTGTTCGGTTTTATCTACAGAAAAGGTCGTGGACGTTGTGGTGGGATAATTTGTCTTTTACACTACCAGCAGCTTCAATGGTGACCCCAGCGCTTAGTTTCACTTTAATTAGGTTTGTAGCGTTGGAGCTAATAATTGGGAGCAGGTGGGTCACAGGGGTCACCACAGTTCAATCCTGAACAGAGTTGTGCATCTTCTTTCTGTGCTTGAGTGGGTTTCCACTGTGTCATCTGGTTTTCTCCCACCTCTAAAACACACATACTGTTACTACTGTACAGTAGCTAGATAGCGACACTAAACTACCCCTAAATAGGTGCTGGATCCATTACAGAATAAAATGGTTATTAAAAATTTATGAATGATTAAAAGAATGAATGAATGAATGAATATAGTACAGATGGATTGATGGACAGGGTTTTGGCTGGAAGGTGGCATTGTGCAGATTGGTGCACAGAAATGTTTGGATATTGACAGTTTTTGCCATTTTGCAGCCACCCCACATGGGGTAATCAATCATTGATAAACATTGCTCCTGTGACAATGTTTCAGAATTAAAGATGGGGAATAAAGAAGTAAAGAAAAAAAAAGGCTTGTATGGTGAATTTGCCTCCTCTAAAATTATCACACCAAATATATGACAACATTTATTATTATTATTATTATTATTATTATTATCATCATCTTTGGTGGTTCGAGTGTCGAGTTGGCAAGTTGGTCGGTTCTCTCCAGTCGCTCCGTTTTCCTCCCACAGTCCAAAAACATGAAAATTGATTAATTGGCATTTTCACATTCCTTTAGAGCGTGTGGGAAAGTGTGTGTGATGGTGCCTGCAATGGATTGGCACCCTTGTCCATGGTGTACCCCACCTGGTATAGACCCCAGGCTGAACCCTGTACAGGAGAAGTGGTATAGAGAAGGGATATGTGAGGATCATGTATTCCTAGCAGTCCCCTAGATATCACTATAAAAATCCCATTGAAATCCACACCAGTTGAGGAGTCTTTGTGGGTAACTCTGCAGTAATACCACAATATGACCTTCAAATGACCTTCCTTTAAAGTCACCTAGATATTTCCTTTTCCCATCTTGATCCAAAATTGAGGTCAGCTGTATCTGGTCAGCATCCATACAGATACCATGATGCATACAGGGATACTAAGTGCTTAAATATATGCATGTATAATTGGTTTCGTGTAATTAAAAGTATCATTCATCTTTTCTACTCTTCATTATCTTACACATTAACCTAACATCATTTTCAGGCTGATTGAAACAGGCCGAGAAAATGTCAAATGTGAATCTAATGCAGAAAGCAAAAATCAATGCACACATACTCTACACTCAATACTGAAATACAAGCCTGTTTTAAAAAAAAAACTCACCTGCTAGGATGAAATAGCCAAATGTCATTATCTTGATATTACTATGATTATTATTGTGTTTGATTGTATTTTTAATTTTAGCCTGTTCATATAAATTATATTTATAGTGAACTTGGAATTTTTTTTTCATGGTTTTAGTAGCTACCTACTACTGTACACAACATCTTCCCTATAGAGTAATAATATATACATATATGAGAGTAAAATGCCCTTTATTTCTCTACAGTAGTGATGGGTCGTTCATGAACGACTGGGCGCACATGCGCAAAGCATCGCAAAACCTCCGTAGGTTATGTACAGGACACAGAAATGCGGAGCTCACCACTCGAGTCTTTTAGTCCGAGTCGTTCGTTCTTTTGTCATGTGACTCCCATAGACGCTATGCAGTGCATTACACGAGAAACAGAATTGAGCGGTTTTTTCTCATGAGTCTTCTAGTCCGAGTCGTTCGTCCTTTTGAATCTCAGACTAGGAGACTTATGAGAAGAACCGCTCAATACTGTTACCTGTATAATGCACTGCATGGCGTCTATGGGAGTCACGTGACAAAAGAACAAACAATTCGGACCAGAGGATATGAGAGGTGAGCTGCTCATTCTACATTTGTGCTTGTAGACATTTTGGGAGTCTGTTTATTGAAAACGTAACATTTTATTTCATTTCTGATCAAAAGAATGAAATAAACTAAATGATTCAAAAAAAGATTCAAAGAACCGTGTCACTAAAATGATCCAAACCTACATAATCCCCTGCTTCATTTATGCTTGGATCATCAAGGTAAAGATTACTGCATAAAAAGAAAAAAAAAAAAAAAGTAAAATGTTGATCTTTAGTATGATTCAGTGATTCAGCTGCAAATAAAAAAAAATTAATCACGGTGTAGAGACAAAAAAAACAAACAAAAAAAAAATTGCCATTGTGAGTGCTTTTATAACAGAAGTAAGCCCATGTCAACTCTTCTTAAATCTGTTTTTTTTCCCCCTAAAGCATACTATTTTATTGGTGTTACTGTTGTCATAGATTATTACTGGTGATGATTAAAATATGAGAAAATGAATAGCCCTAATTCATAGCATTACAAGAACTCACAAAACTGCATCAGTGAAACAGGCATCAGTTTCACCACCATGACAGAGGGAAAGATACAAATGAATCATCTGAAATAAACTTTGTCCTATCTTATATTCTTATTGGAATTAGAATAACCTTTCAAATTGAATTGATTATTATTTTAAATATGTAATAATTTGTTGCATTCCCAGCCAGGAGCATAGTGCAGAGAAGTGCTGGAGGGCATAGATATGTGTTTTTGTTAGGGCTTGTCTTTTAGACCAAGAGAAGACAGATAGGCAGATAGACAGAGCGAAAAAAAAAAAAAAAAAATGAATGGCAGGAAAATGGTTCGTGTACTCCTGTTGCCATTGAGAAATGTCCAGTTCATGTCTTGATGTTTCTGCCCTGCAGCTGCCAACTTGCCAAAACAAAGCCTTTTGTTTCGATCTTCACTTTGGCAGATGGAGAAGAAGATGGTAAATGAAAAAAAAAAACACTGAGAAGGAGAGAGTTAGTGGACCATGATGGAGCATGCACACACTAAGGCCGGTCCTTGGGGAAGACTAACGGTCCTAGGAAAACAAAAACAGTGTCGCCACAATGCTCCTAAGCTTGAGCCTGTGCCAGAGCAACTGTGCAGCCCTCTGTTTCTTTTGCAGCTATAGACAGTCGTTTAAAGCAGTAGCTGCTGCCTCAAAGCTCTCTTGGGCCCTCGCGGCCTTTATTAAGATGTTAATGGAATTGCCTTCATGACACATTTCCACGGGACGGATTCACTCACCATGGTCCATTCTTCAGCGCCTCAGTCTGGCTGCCACATTCAATACATCAGCCGCTTTTAAACAACAGGTTCTTCACCCATTCATGTTCACTCACTATAGTCGTGTGCTTCTGTTTTCTTCTCCGGGTTTTCTTTCTCTGACTTTCTCCTCTGCCATCTTGCTTTCTTCTTTGCACACATTCTGTGTCCGTTCTCTCCTCCTTGGAGTGGTGGTGGCTCAGCGGTTAAGGCTCTGGGCTGCTGATCAGATTGTCATGATTTTAAGCCTCAGTACTGCCAAGCTGTCACGGTTGAGCCCTTGAGCATGCGGTCCTCGACCCTCTCTGCTCCTGGGGTGCTGGATCAGCGCTGACCTTAGTTAAGCTAGGATATGTGAAGAAATGAATTTCACTTCGGTCTACTTAAATGTGTGAGCATGTAGGCTTTTCTCTCGTTCTTTACTTTAACCCTTTATAGGGCACTCATTGAAATACTTGGGCAGGTGTTTAAGATTTATTTATTTATTTATTATATTATATTATTTATTTATTTGTTGTCATTTTTATCGTGCATATCAAGGTCATTAAAGTTAACATATATTTTATAAGTGTGCAACTACCCACATTTGGTCACCTTGTACTTGATTTGTAAATTTGTAAAACTTTACATTTTTATGTTTAAATTAATGTGCCTTTAACTTTATCTATGCTTTTTTATATATGAACTTTATGGAAAAAATAATTACTATTTCACTGACTTTATCTGCAACAAGAGAATGACAACAGTGAAAAAAAAAATCTGGAAAAAATCTAGAATTTTTTTTTTTTAAAGGATATGGTTGCTCACCCATCTACAGTAGAGTAATAATTTTCCTTTCTGTTCTTTTCCTTTTCTTACCACTTCTGGATGTATAATCATTCTTTTAATAAGATAATCTCATGATCAGTCTCTTAAACATTACTTGCCCTTTTCCATAGTCAATCTTGGTTATAAGGCACCTCCGACGTTCATGTAATCCCTACTAGAATTGCAAAATCTGTAAAATCTGTAAAAGGTTAACTCTCTAAAATAATAAAAAAAATGGTTTCCAGCATCGGACCCAGTAAAGAGTAGTCTTTTAGTTTCTTTGTCTCTTGCACGAAGCACTAAAGCTGTCCGTTCTATAAACTCACCCAAGACTGCATAACATATACACTGCAATAAACAAAAGGAGCTCATACTTTTCATTTATAAAGCGGTGCTCTTTTGTGATATCTGAATGCCTTTGTCTTCTCTCAGCATGCAACTTTCTCTTATAGTATGAGTAAATTTAACACCAACTCTGACAGCGTCTATAATCAATTAGTTCATGCTGTAGCTGTGTGCTGTGCGTTATTGTCTGCCTATGGAAGTCGACAGTAAGTGAGCAACAAAAGAATAAAGAGTGAGAGGTCCTGGATGGGTGGGGAGGGATCGGGTATGAGTGTGTGTGTGTGTGTGTGTGTGTGTGTGTGTGTGTGTGTGTGTAGTGGGGCAGCGTGGTGTCAGTAGATCCAGATGGGCATCTACACTTGACAGACAGTGTGTGTGTGGCCTGACAGTATGTGTGTGTAGCCTGAGAAAGGAAGAGGGCACAGCCATAGGTAGGGGATTTGGGGGTCCATGTTGCCCACTTGTGAATGTTGCCATGGTTACCGAGAGGAGGTGCAGTGCTTGTCTAGTCCACTTGTCGGAGGGCAAGAGAAAGATGTGCCAAAGACTGCTTGGTGCTGCCAGCTCGGGGCAATTACTACCCAACCAAAGGAACGGGTTGTGTTGGTGAGGAAGTGGGGGAGGCTTTTCATTATATACATTCCCACTTGTTAAAACTTGGTTGTGAATGGACGAAATAAAATTTTAATCCAAAATCTTTTTATTTGTATATAGTACTGGTATAGTACTAGTAAATCAGGATATAGATTTATATCCACAAATGAGCAATCTTGCACTCTTTGAGATGACAGCTAAGGAACTAAAGACAAAGGAAATCCATCCTCTTCTAGGTGATAGTAAATAGTGGTAATACGTTATAACTCTTCTTCGATTTGACACTGTAGAACCAAACTGTAATGAGGAACAATGTCCAGGATGAGTTTATAGTATGAATTAGTGTCTGGGGATAAGCAGCAGTTCTTGGCTACAAATCTCCCCCTAGGGTAGACAGTACGTGCATGACCATACACAGCAGAAGAATGTGAGTCACAATTCCTAGAAGTATTCATCAGTATTCATCAGCCAGAACCATAAGGTAAGATGATCCACATCAGTGTGTCGGTATCAGTTATTGACATCACATCAGGCATAATCAAACGTTTTGTGTCATTAAAGGAATCAGAGATTGCACACAGATTGCACCTTTCTTTCCAGCCGGGCCATTGCCATATGCTGACAGGAACGATTGCTTTGTTGTGGAAGGGTAATTGCTTTTAACCTTCCTTCACCGACGGGTATGTACGTGTACCCACCTGCACCCGGTCCGTTGGCTTTGTTACAATTCTCAAGCCAGCCGTAGCCTTATCAGCTCAGATAGCTCATCATTCCTGTCGGGAGACAGGCGCCTTAACACATCCTCACTGCCACAGCTAGGAAAAGCAGAGATAAGCCTCCAAAATTCATTCCTGGGCAAGATAGTAGTAGACACAGCCCCTCAGATGGATAGGAGAGAGTGTGGTGAAGAGAAATAGGAGGAAAGGAGAGAGAGAGAGAGAGAGAGAGATGATTGCTCTGTCATCCAGATAAACATTTTCTAGAGTGTCAAGCAAAACAATCCCCAAAAACCGAAGCCATGATGAAAGTCCTTGCAACTCTCACGTTAAAAAAATTGAAAACGACATGTCCTTGCATGGCACTCCCATCATCCACCCTGCTAAGTGCTGCTTCGTACCAGAATGCATAGGCCTAGCAGTCCCAGCCACAAGAATCAGTGTTTAAGGTACTGGGTGTGCTGTTTAAAACACAGAGACTCGTACAGCAAGAGGAGCATTCGGGGACAGCGCAACTTCATTCCTGTCATACATTTCCCCCTTGTGTTTGTGTATCATTTTACTCTGAAAGCCCAGGAGAGTGTAATAAGACCGGATTGTGCCATTTGTGCGATGTTATGCGTATATGACTAGATGTTTTCTTTTCATGTATGACTCTGGCGAGACAAAACTGATGATATCCCACAGCACTGCGGTTTGTGTGCGTGCTTTTCGCTTTATCCTGTTTCATGTCCTTGTGACCTTAAAAGACAAGCTGTCATGTTTGATTAATGAAATGCGGTGCAATATAAAACAGTATGAAATATTTGGGGAAGTTTGTACTTCACAATTGCACTGAAAAACAATCCCTGACAAGCCTTTTAATATTTACCCCACCCTTTATGCTAAGACTACAGTATGCCTCGTCAGGATTGTTTTAACCATACTGCACATTCCATGAGTTCAGTCCTGATTTCCTAGGGCTTCGTGACTACTTGGTGGCAAAAACTGACAATGTTCTCAGTCTGGGGACCCAGAGTAATTTCACGCAGGTTTGATATTCTTGGTGTGGAATCTCATATTGTGAGCAGTATCAGCAGGAAAAGTCCTAATTTACCCTAATATTCCACTAATAGTCAGAATAATAGCTCAGTCAAAATGTTTAAAAAAAAAACAAAACATTTTGACAGATCAGAATAACCTTTAATAGATAAATATTAGCCATGTAATCACTTAATCAGATAGAATGCATAGATTATTTGTGCCCATGTTTGCCCATACTATTCAAAAGTCAAATGATTCCATTCCAGTAAAACAAACAACTCTCTCTTTGAGGCTTTCCTATGGACTTTTATCCACTGGGTCTTTGGCAAAAGAAAGGGCACTGATTAGCTAACCTGTCAGAGCTTGCATTTGGAAACAAACTAGAGAAGTACCTTGTATGGCAATATTGCAAAAATACAAGGGGTGTTCAGATCAATCCGGGAACCTTTGATTGTGCGGAATGACAGGACACAGTTAAAACTTAGCGTGTATTTCTTCACTAATGCATTTATCCCAGTGTTTCACTCGAGCCTGGATTCCAAGGAGGTAGAAAGTTTTCTCAGTATGCTGGGACCATGCTTATACTGCGTGCTCCACTTCTGAAACGCTGGCCTCCCAGGAACTCCTTTAATGGCCCAAACTGTACACCTCACCTGGGACAGTGATTCACAAATATAGGATCTCCATTGAGATGTCTTCACCATTCAAATTGAAGTCTTCTGAGAATGTCCGTCACTTTTATTTTTAAATGTAAAGTTTGAGTAGGTGTGTGTATGAATTTTTCGACTGATACCGGCAAATGTATTAACAGGGGACAACAAAGATCAAACTTTGATCCTTCGTGCCTGAAAGTCTTGGTTCCACCACATTCCTTCCAGCATGTTATGTTAGTTTAGCAACAGACACAGTGTAGGCCTCGTAAAAATAAAAAAAAAATAAAAAAATAAAATAAAAAAGCGCCTCAGCGGATTTAATACCATGACCGCACTGGTATCAAAATGAATGAAATGTGATACATGACAGCAACATCTCCCATCAGCCTTGCGCGTCTGCTTGTGCACAAGCAGCATAATTAGGAACACAGGCGTTTGACTATTAAGTCACGGGAAATAAATAATCAAACGGTGACATAATGTATAATTCACAGATCAACATCGATGTAGGTCAGTCAAGCTTGTTTTCCTTTGCATTTAACGGGAGCAACTGGTGAATTAGGGTATCTAAGGCAATTATAAGTGTGACGGCACACAGAGGCTTGACAGAGGACTGCGGCGTCCTGTGTTGTCCGCCGAGATGCTGATTAAATATGACTGTGTCGGAATTGCTGCCTCCAGAGAGAGATAGGAAAAGGAGTAGATAGAAGGAGAGACAGACAGTGAGAGAAGGGGAAGTAGTGAGAGATAAGGAGAGAGAGATACATACGAGAGATAGGAGAGAGCTGGGCAAGTTTTCACTTGAAAGATGTGAATGAATGTAGTCTCATGTTTCTGTGTGTAACACTTGTGGATCACCTACTAATGGCTTAATATAAAAGGCAAGAGCGGGTCATTCTTACAGCTTTATCAGTGGCGAGCCTTAGCTTTGGAGTTGTGTTTGCCCAGAGCACCGATAGGTCCTGCTTCCCTTTTGGCGATTAGTTATTTACTTATTCCTATCAACATCATTGAGTCGCTTAGTGTTCTTGATCAAGGGCAACTTGGTGGTGCTGAGATCTGAACTTGCAACCTTCCACCCAGAAGCCGACATTCTAAACCAGTAAGCCACCAACATCCTACATGCCATCTATCTATGGCTTTAAATTATAAGCCTTGCTTGGCAAGGACGGGAATACAGCAAGACGATGCCAACTTTTGCTTTCCGTTTTCCATGCTCCTCGATGGTTTGGGTGTAAGAGAGCATGAGCATCATGTGGGCCAGTTGAAAGTTGAAATGAACAAGCTGCCCACAGCTGTGCTACAGTACATCTGCGTGCGTATGTATGGATGTAGTGACGCAATCTGAAATGTCAGTATTATGTAAGAAAATAATGTTTTGCGGAGCTTCAGCTGCAGTGACATATTTTCTTTTAATTAGCTCCGGGTTATTTCCATATTTTCAAACAAATCTGTCAGTTATGGTCTTTGCTAAGGTATTTAGTTAGCCATGCTGGAAAAAATGCATTTCATGACATTAGGGATTACAAATGCATTATCTTTCCTTCATTAGTCTGCTTGCTTGTATCACCAGTGGCTTCTCAAATCTGGCAATTAAAAGCTTGTAACATGCAACATTTTTGAATTTCTCCGTTCTTTATCTCCCAAGTCCTCCTCGGCTGAGTTCTTGTTTTGGCAGGAAGGTGAAACGAGAGAATATGGAGTGGGAGGGTGTGTGTGTGTGTGTGTGTGTGTGTGTGTGTGTGTGTATGCGTTTGTCTTGCAGTAGGGATATTAGTATGCCCTCCACTGTCAAGTCTGCTATCAGGTCCTGCATTGCCCTTTCCCCAGTGCTATTTACAGGACTTTGGCAGATACCCAGTATGTTAATACATTAATGGGTACACACACACACACACACACACACACACACACACACACACACACACACACACACACTGCTTCGTCAGTGATGTGAAGGATAAAAATCAGCCTGCCTTTGTTGGCCTGTCTTTGCTGGCCCTCTTCAGATATAAGGACAGCTTAAGCTGCAGCCCTCATGCACTGATCATCGCAGTTATTATTTGTTTAATCCTTTACCAACGATAAGTGTAGCAGACAAAATGCACGCCGATTCAACAGCTCTCTCAACTGCCACATTAACATTCATCTGCTTTCGTAGCCGTGCTGTCTGTGACACATTGTGATAGGACCACTAATGACTTTCGCCGATGGCTCATCGATAGGACCTAACACACAGTAGTTCGTTAACGATCAAGGCACTGTACACCAAATTCTGACTTTTCCAATATAGCAGGGTTTGTTGCTGGGGATGTATTTGTATACAGACATTTTTTGTACAGGTATACAGTATACCGTTTCTTACGGTTTGGAATAATGGTATGGAGATGGACTGGTTACTGTATATGTGTTACTTTATCGATAGGGAAAGAGACAGATTATTCAGCCACTGCTACTCTTATAGCAGCAAGAGTTTCTAGGAAAAGGAACATACAGTAGAGGTAAGATCTGTAGGGGAGCTGGAGCTTGTGGGACTCAGGCAAGCTTACCATTGACTAGTATGACAGAAATGAAAACTTGACCTTAAAAGCTTGCTTGCACCAGCAACAAGAATCCGGTGCTTCATTGATCAAAAACAGTATGACAGTTCATATGAAAAAATGCCTTGTCTATCACTTTACAGTATGGTGAGCAATTAGCGAATAGACTCAATTCTAAGAGGCATAGAGAGCAATACCGAGAATGAGCACTCTCTTCCCAGTTTATATGTTTGTGCATATCTTAGATACTGCTCTTTCAGGACACAACTCCATGTTCTGACTTGTTGCTGAGGACGTCCCAAGTCATTGTTGTCTTGAGAATCACGTATCATTCGGGGAGGCATCATCTGCAGCCCTTGACAGCGCAGTCCGGGAACAACGCAAAGCGGAGTACCATAGAACTTTTGTTGGATTGTTTCTCATAACACTGAGCAAGACAGGAACAGGAAGGAACTGGTGCTGGGAGGGGTATTATATCAGCGACACTCAGGGGAAGTGTGATAGATGGGGCATGGTGTTGGAGCCGGAAAAGGAAAGTGTTCTGGGATCTACGCACCAGCCACTAGGGCACAGCTGGCACCAAGCCTGTGAAAGATTGGTGGCTTGAGTGAATCTGAAAGAACAGGATCGAGGTCGTGAAGGCATGCAGTAGTACTGTACTTCATTGGATTAGCGGTATTAAAGTATTTAATCTATGCCTTCTTTGCCTTTCTAGGATTGAGGTTGTAAAAGCGCAATGTGCAGGCTGGGAGATGTGCTGGCTGGTGTGCAGATTGATTTGCTGTGTTCAGATGAAGTAATATTGATTTTAGATCAGGCTTGCCAAGTACAAGATAAAAACAGAGCAAAGGGTATTCAAGTAAAATTTGTGAACGTCCAGCTACTGTCGATTCCTTGCCTACCAAGGTTTGGATAAATCTTTAACATAACTGAATGGCGACAACAGTTACCTGTTAAAGGTTAACTATCAGTGTTTAGTTTATGGCTGGAAATAAGACACGTCAATTTGCAGTAATTCCGTTTTATTTCATCCAATAATCCGTGCTGAACTTGAAGCAGAGAATAACTGCGTGCTTCGCTCTCCAACTGGCCATGTCATCTGTTCAATAATTAGTCCAGCAAGGGAAATTAAGAAGAAAAAAAAAAAATTATTTGAAACAATCAAATAATCATCTTAGTGAGCTTCCTTCAGGAATAAATAAAGAAATAAAGGCTTGCCACAGGCTAATAGGAAGCTGCGACAAGGATCTGCTACAGATGGTATGCTTTTTAAAGCATTGGAGATGTTTTCACTTGATGAGCAGTTCCTCTAAGGTTTTTATTCCAGTATTCAGTATAATTTTCACCAAAACTTTGCTGTGTCCATATCCAAGTGGTGATCCCTCCGGAATATTATAGCGCCAGTAACCACGAAATTCTATTATTTGTGGGTTGGATTTGGTCATTTCTTTTATTGTTTATTTTGGAGAACAAAAGCGTTTCTCCCAACCATTTCTGTCTTTGATATTTTTTCAATTGATTCCAGTGGCTATAAAGACGAGTCCTCAGATGACCTGTAGAAGGTTTTTAAGGCTACGTACACATTACTTGTCTGAAGTGAATCAATTCCGATTTTTTATTCTTTTTTTTTTTTGGATTTTTCCCCGATTTTCTCCCTAATTTAGTCGTGTCAAATTCCTCCCCGTCACTAGGGGGCGCTCCCACATTAAGGCTACTACTACTACCACTCAGCCGGGAGGGCCGAAGACTATCACGTGTTTCCTCCGAACCACATGACGCCAGCCGACCGCATCTTTTCGAACTGCTCGCTCGCGCACCGTTGGGGGCGGAGTAACACACTCGGAGGACAGCGCTATCCGCTCCCTCCGTTGCGCGAGCTCACAGACGCCCCTGAATGGCTGTAGAGCCGTGATTAATGCGGGAGCACTATGTACCTCTCATCCCTCCCCTCTGAGAGAGCTCGGCCAATCAGCTCTCTCTAGACCTCCGGCTGCGAGAGGTTACAGCATCACCCGGGATTCGAACTAGCGATCTCCGGATGATAGGGCGAGCGCTTTAACCGATTTTTTATTCTAATGTTACACATTTTTTTGGTTGTCTGAACGGACAAAAGTCATGTTTTTCATATCGGATCCTTCTGCATGTGGATATAGATCGAAAATCTAATACGTGGCCATGCGACTTGAATGAGAACGGATGCGGACTGTGTAGGGTGCTGACCCTCATCTGTCTGCATCAACAGTTCTAGCAGTAGCTGTGAAAACAGCTAAAGCAAGGCCTGTGGCTTCCTTCCTTGATCTGGATGTTAACAAATAAAGGCCAGCTAACTGCTTGCCGTCCCCCGAGCAAACTCCCAAGCATATTTTCGCTAAAGTCACATCCATTGTTTGAAATGAAAGAATGGTTGCACGAATATGACGTGTTTTAACCCAGATGGCACGAGCAGTGACGTATCGCTCATGCAGGCTGTTTCAGAGGACAGCCATGTCCACTTCAGAGTCAGATAAAAACCACTTGTAATTATGAATGTGTACTGTCATGATGTGCAGATCGTATGTGACCAAAAAAAAAAAAATCTGAATTAGTCAATGTGGCTTGTAATGTGAACATAGCCTAAAACTCAAGCCTCCTTTATATGTGCTTAGGTCCTCCTCAAGACTTTAGTGTAAGGACTTTCCTGGGGTGTTTACGATTTTTAGACCATTAAAAGCTCCTAAAGATATCCTTCTGCAGTTTTTTTCCTGCTCATACCGGGATATAAACACAGATATTTCCCCATGGTCACTATACTTTTCATCAGACCTGCATGCGTTTCGTATTTGCAGCGAAAAGCATATTTTCACCTCCTGACCACTGAGCTGGAGAAAACACATGCATGACCATGTGCTGGTGTCTCCTCTGTCTTGTGATGTTTTTGATGCATGTTTGTGATGCTCAAGCCATACAACATCCCCAATTCTATATTTTGCTAAATCATAGTTATTTCGCATTAAGGCTAAGGCGAAGCATTTTTTGTTCCCGAGAATACAGATTGGTAAATCAGCAGGGATTTCCATCTACTGCTGGCACTTATTGTGATCTTGATTTTAGTATACAAACATTTTATAGCAGTTTATAAGGTGGTTTAATTCTTTATGGATAGCAATAATGATATGGACATATACTGGTTATAACTGGCATATGTGTAATTTTGCCTATAGGGAATTCAGCCACTGCTACTCTTATTGCAGCAGGAGGTTCTAGAGAAAGACTTCTGGAGGGAATCTGGAGCATGTGGGCAACATGTCAGGCAAGCTACCCTGTGACATGTATGAAAGAAGAGAAAACTTGAACCCTAAATGGGGTTTAAATGAGTAATGCATTGTCTTGTATCACTTTACACTGTGCTGTTAGTGAATGCTCCGTGTATAGAGGACTAATAAGAAGCATGAGTCGCACAGTAATACTGATCACTGATTAATAACTGATTCCCAGTTAATATGGCCATGGATGCCTCACGTACAGTATGCTGATTTTTTGCTAGGTAACATTACCCGACAGCTTTGCTGTGTTCAGTTAGTTATTTTTTCTGTGCATGCTCCAAAAAAAAAAAAAAAACGAATATAATGTATGCCAAAGATTTTCTTCCTGGGAGGCATCTGGGTAGCATCCCTCATTCTGTGCTTGATGTTGAACTCCTCCCGTGTTCATATGGTAATATTACGCCCTTACTCTGCCAGTGCCATGGACCATGTTGGACCTTATTTTTCTGTCCCATCGTGTCTCGCCTTTCAGAACTTGCCTGATTTGTCTTAACCCCCTGCTGCTTTACAACTGATAGTCTCATTAATGTTGAAAAGCAGGTAAAGGTATATGTGCAGTGTGTTCCGGCTACCAGCCATTATTGCCTGCTCACGGATCTCTCTGTCCTTCTGTGTCTTTCACTCTTTCTTTATCTGCCTTTGTCTGTCTGCCTCTGTCAGACTCACTCTCTCTTTCTCTGTCTCTGTCTGTCACACACGCTCTTCCTGTCTGTTCTCTTTCTGTGCCTGTTGCGCTTTCTTTTACTGTCATTTATTCTCACTCCTGCTCAGTTTCTTTTATCCCCGTGCTTTATCTATCCCCCTCTCTGGGTCTCTTGTTACTAGAATAGATAGGTCTGATGTCAGCCTCTCCTCCACGCCGACTGAAATAGATGATCATTTTAATCACCGCACATGCACAGACCTGGTGATAAGCAAGGCAGGAAGAGTGCCCATGTTGTTGGAAGAAATCAGACAAACGAAGAAGTAAAAATAAATGAGAAATGGAAAGAAATTGAAGAAGGAGTGTGTACATGCATTTGTTTATATGTCTGAAAATAAATAGATAGATATTTTAAATGCATTATGCTGCACGGACGGATTTCCCGCAATTTATATTTTATTTAGTAACTGTGTAAACTGTGCCGTGACCGTAAAGCTTAATCTGAATCTCAAACAAATATCTCGTGCAGGAGGTCCATAATTGGTCTCCAATCTATCCAGGCAAAGACAAACTTATTTCAGTAAATCCAACAGGTATAGCTGGGTGTTAATGGGATCTGTAAAGCCTTATTCTGGTGCTACCATCCTATTACTATTCTGTTCACACACTGGGTCGGATTTGGGGATCCATGCTCTGAATTTCAATTCACTCACTCTCAAAGTAGGTCTGGGTCCTGGCGTGTGATAATATCAATAAGCGTGTTCCATTAACCCTGGTCTCCACATTACAGCAGCTGTATCAGAATGAGTTATGGGGTGATTCCTGAAGCGAGTTCCTGAGCAAAGGCAGAGGAAAGAAAGAGAATCTTCTGACTCTCTTAGTAAAGCTTTCTTGTTACAAGGTGCAACTAAAATCTTAATCATAACCAGGAGTGTTCCTAGATCTTCTATTTTGTCTGCGACTCGTTTTCCTTATTTTTATTTCCCTCACCTCTCTCTCTCTCTCTCTCTCTCTCTCCACCTTTCACTTTCCTACCTTACACACACTCTCCCCGTGGTGCCTGAGAACTCATTTAAAGGTGATGTCTTTGACAGACACAGGCCCTTCTTAAGCCCTTGTCCCCTTTTCTGAGCTTACCTGTACCCAGAGCCATTACCCCAACTATCAAAGGTGAAAGATTTCTGATAAATGAAGGAGCAGGAAAGAGAACATGATTCCTGAGAGCAAGGCCGGATAAACATCCAGACTCCCTTTTTTGAAATCAAATGCATGAAGTGAAGCTCCCACAGGTTCCCAGCTTTCAGCATCTGGTTCCTGTCAGTCTGCTAACCAGCAATTCTTACATTATCTGGCACATTTGTAATAAAGCTCACATTCGTATGCCTGGCAGTCTGGATTGTATTGCGCTCCTGATATGGAGTGAAGAATGCCAGGTCTTTACGTGTTGCATCCATGACAGACGATTTTTCACTCTGCACTCGTGGGTCAGCTTGACATTTTCTCTTCTTACTGCCTTTGCGATATCAATTTTGCAATGAATGCACTTTCAGGACGACCACATCAGATACTGTAGGTCATCGCACAGCTAGTCATAGCCCAGTACACCTTTACAGTATATTACTCCGTCATTTACTTATAGCTTCCAGTTGTGTATCAGACCGAGGTTAATTGTTATTCACAACGTATTTTGTACCAGTTTGTAGACCCCTTGTGCTTTTTGCAAATGGCAAAAAATGTGCTCCTTGTACATGCAGGGTCAAACGATGCCAGAGCATGCAGGACGTAGCGCTCACAGGAAGTCTCTGCACTTATTTTCCATCCTGTTGGCGTTTCACCCAGAGCTCAGTGGAAAGTATGACTCGGCAATTCTACACACTGGCAGCAATAGACAGGGCTTCATGCCATGATGGTGCACTTCCGTAGGGTTAGAGGCTTCACTATCAGAGAGAAACACTTGTGGTATAATATTCAGTGTTTTCTTTATTATAGTCAACATTAAGATCATTGCTACTGTATAATATCTACAATCTACATGATCCGACATTTTATTGACGGTCAGTGCTGACTCTACTTAATGAAAAGCCTTATAGCATGTACAGACAGTATAAAAATGATGATGATGGATTTTAGTACTGTATATAGTTGTTTATGCAGAGAACTAAGCTTATAGTCTTGCTTGTGTTGCTGCTGCATACAGGTAAGGAATAAAAACGTTTTTTTGATAATAGAAAATAGTCAGCTTCAGACAAAAATGCAGATATTGCAGTTTTAGAGAAAAACTGCAAAGCCCTCTGTCCTAAAGACTTTCCTGTGCAGGGAAAGTTAAACGAACAGCTTTACCTTAGATACTAAACAAACGTCTCCTCACACAATTCTTTTCCATATCAGTGATTACACACATTTTTACATTTTTAAGCCATTCATGTTCGTAATCCAACCAAGCGGCCATAGCAACCTTGGAGCTGTCCGAGCCACCGGTATAGAAAATAACTCAACAGGTTTCGGCCAATCAGAATGGAGCATTCAATAATATGTTTGTCTGCTTTAAACGGTAGCCAATCGGATTAGACCTTTATAGCTGTAAAACAAACCTGGTGCTGCTTTTTATGAAGAGAGAGAGATGTATTAGTGGAGACACCTTTATTATTGACTCACTTCCAGACAGATATTAGGCTGAGAAACAAGTTATGGACTTAATTTCAGTTTTTATTGCCTTTGATGAAATTACACATAAGAGAGAGAGAGAGAGAGAGAGAGAGAAGAGGGATTTCAGATACCTGGGCTGGGTCTGCTATAATGGACTAATATCGGCTCCTGAAATAGGGCCTCAAAGCTCAGAATGAGATTTGAGGGTATCCGAGCGCAATATGAGAGCTGGAAGGCAACACTTTCTCTCCGTGTCAGGTCTGAGTGATGGGCATGTCAGACAAAAGAAACGGCAGCACCTACACCTGCAAGCTTTTTCTGTGTGATATTTACAAGGCAATTGTTGCTAACAAAACACCCTCGTTTTCAGTTTCATGCAAATTTTATTTATGTGTGCACATATTAGCTGCGTGTCGGTGTTGTGTGAATTGTGTGACTCTCCGTTTCTCATAGCTTTTCCTGCCTAGTCTAATACAGTAGGCATCTGGAACAGGATTGGCACAGACTGGTGTATTCAAGCCCATAAAGTAGTTTCGAGAAGCTGCCTTCTTTAGCCAGCATGAAAGCCTTTACGGCATAGCTAATGGTTCCTGACAGCTGATGTTTGTGGGTTTTCCGCCCCAATGTTGTATCGCAGTTTAACTGTTGCAGTTCTTAAAACTATACTCTGTATAGCGGATACTGAGCTACTGTATGATACACAGCTTTATACAACAATTTAAAACCTTTTAAACTTCCTCAATTAATGTTAAAGGATCAGGAAGAAGAGGGATTCCTTTCATTTTTTAGATTAGTAGGTTTACTAATTAATCTTGAGCTTTTCTACATGTTTAAATTCTCATTCGAAGCCTGACCGGTGCACACAGACGCGGTTGGTTCATTTCAGCTGCAGAGGTCTGCATAGTATCGGCTGGTGGACCGCTCACTGGCACGGCTATAGGAGTCAAGCAGAGATAATATGAGCTGATACATAACGATCCCATGCACACTTAAAAGGTGTAGCAGTCATATCTGCATTTTTCAAATGAATGAATTAATAATAAAAAAAATAAATGAACGACTTCAATGCTTCATGTGCCTGAGAGCTTACACAGCCTCGTGTTATCATTCTCTTTGTGACTCTTCTGCATGCAGTATTAGTGTCTCACTAGTGAGTGGAACCCATTGTTTTTGTCATTTTGTCTTTCTGGCATTTTGACCAAAGGATGACAAGAACGTCATTTATAAAAAAGCCAGACGAGTATGGAGTGCTGCCTGAGATGTAAGACTGAGTGATGAACCACTGAACACGGGGTCAAGGTCAGTTGGCTTAACGTACAGTACATCCATGACTAGCAAAGGAGAGGAGAGACACAAGTTGCTTAGTTATTATATTTTGTATTTAGCAAATTACCAGAAAGTGTTCTTCAAATCACAACCCATTACACCCAGCAGGAGATGAAAGAAAATGAGAGACAGAAGCAGCAAATAATGCTATGGCATGGTAATTGTGTGGTGACCAGGGTGAAGAGGAGATAAGAGGACTACTTAAAACAGCCTACTTACTAGCAGAAAATGAATTGTCTAATTTAGAGTAGCTGGCTGATATAATTTATGAAAGAGATCAAGTGCTCTTCTTTCACCCAGCTTTAGACAGACATTTCAAACTATGGAAGCTACCTAAATACGAGAGTATGCCGTAACTGCACTAATCCACTGCGATCACAAGTCTGTTTCATAAATAGAGTATGAAAGAATGAGCTATGAGTAGGTTAAGTGATATTTGATCCCTGCATATATATATATATATA
>QMIH01000931.1:117268-135595 GCA_003987875.1 Clarias batrachus
GTTGGTTGTGATGAGCTGCGCGGGAGTAAAGAAACATGCGTGACCTTTCTCTTCCCAGAAAGATGGATACTCTTGAATAAGGCCATAAGGACTGAAGGGAAGTTAAGTAAATGATCTGAAATTAAGAATGATGGCGAACATAGATAAACACATGCACTTGGGTTCGTGGTTAACATTTGTCAGCCTGCCAGCAAACATACTGTATATAATTTTCCACGGCATCTCCAGAAACAGAAATAGCTATAGAGATCTGTAAATCAGTGGGTGGGAATTTTCACTTACAGCAGCGGCCCTCAACTGCAAGTGTCTGTGTGGTCAAAGCAGTGAAGCTGAATAGGAAAGCTGCTACTTTCCCACTGGTACAACATGAGGTTGTGACTCATCTCTATGGCAAAAAACAATCCTGTCAACGTGCTTGTTTTCTCATCCCTACCAGACAAATGTCGGCCCTATGGAACAATGCCGGAATTGGCCTTGTTATTGATGTAGGCTGTGGGTTGACATGGCCATGATTTGCAGGTGCTAACATTGACATGCTAATCTCTTACTTTTTTTTTTTTTTTTTTTTGCTGATTCAAAGCAAAAACTAATTGCCTCAGACGATAAAAAAGCGAGCAAGAAGCACACCAGCTCTCTTATTAGTTCTGTATCTGGGCTGCATAATGAACAGTCATTTATAAAAATGGACAGTACAATATATTCATTATATACCTTACATTTCTGATGGCTTTCGTGTTAAACAGCGGTAATTTCCCCAATTCTCTGATTCTCTTGAGCACAGCTGCTGCTGAAACGTAAAAAGCAGAGAACTCTTTATTACACTGAGACAGCACCTAGCAGAAGGGAGAAAGCAAAAAAATGCATAAAGTGAGAGCGAGAGGACTAAGATAGAGATTCATTGTGAGAATGAAATCTGTAAAACGGCGTTGTGTTTAAAAGGTGCACCTTTAGCATGTGCAAACTGTAACAAAGATTTCGCATAAAAGGCAGGTCCAGGTACAGACCTGGCTTTATAACCTCTTTTATTGCTATGCTAATGCTGTGCTCTTGGGAGCGAGACATCTCATACCATGCCGTTCTATGTGCTGAAAAGGACTAATCAATTTTTCAGTTTGATGAGGTTACCCCAGAGCCCAGTGAAAATACAGATAGTACAGCAATGAAGCTGAAGGTTGAATCTTGAGTCAGGAGCAAGGACAAGCCTGGTCAGGAGTACTTGTCTGGCATGAATATGTGCTGTCAGCTGTTTAGGATGTGAAAAGGCATCAGGACATCTAAATGCAGTTTTGGGCAAAATCTAAAAAAAAGTCTTTTCATTTTTTTTTTTTTTTTAATGTAAGTATAAGAAATGATGGCGTCTAATGTTTCACCGATTGCCGTTCAGTTAAATGCATCACTTTATTCCGTGTAATTACATAGACTGTGTTGCTAAGCTGAGTTTTCAGAAGCACATACTTGATTTTCAGAGGTGCAACCATTGTCTCCATTTGCTGCCCTCTTATGTCGCTCGCCTGTGATAATGTATGCAGAGCAGCCAGGGACGAATAACAAAGAATACAAATGTGGTAGATGTGGCTGGATGACAGCGCTGGTATCTCTAATGGTGGCCTGATTCGTTTAGGAATGATTACTCTGCTGCCAATGATTAATTCCCCCAGGCTTTGATTGTGTCAGATGTAGAGGTAAAAAAGAGGGGAGGAAAAAAAAAAAAAAACACAGGAACAAAATTGGAAAGCATAATTAATAGATTCAGATCCTGTTAAACAGCCCTCTTAAAGAGCAGAGAGTAAAGAAGGGTACATGGAACTGGCACCCAATTTGTTCACACTTTGTTTCAGTAATAAGATTCAGGCCTCCCTGTGTGGTGGATGAGATAATTAACTCCCCTAGATACACTTGAGCAAGGGGCCTCCCTTTTGATTTATTGTATAAAGTAGGCAGATCTGTGAAGCTCTTTTCAAAAGGCTGTTACAAAAATTCCATACTGTGCTTGTTCTCTCTCTCTCTCTCTCTCTCTTTTTTTTTACGTATAGACTGTAAGGGCAGTTATGGCCAGATGGAAATAAATGACGCTCATGAATGATATGAATAGGCATCGCTGATATTTGCTAAAAATTGAAATTATGGAAATGCAGAACCCTTAACTTTGATTACTGTCATTAATGCATAATTCAAAAAATGCTAAAATACATTCATGGTCATTTTACTTATTAACAGTAAAAGTGATGGGTAATAGGTTTATATCGTTCACCATTCAAATAATGTGCTTGGTCATCAGCCGTTCTGCTAGTGAACACACAAATTTTAATGCAATAATAACCCAAATGTCATAGCAAGCTGTTTAGTTCAACCCTATACTTAGTGTATGAGGTGGTGGCATGACATTAGGTCATGCTAATTTCCGGTGCTACTAAGCTTCACCTTCCGTCATTGTACTTTCCTACACAACAACTCCTTTGGAATGTGCAGATAAAGCTTTCCGGCCATTGTCTCGATGAGCAATTACATGGCAACTCAAAGCCTGCTGAAATATCAGCTTTTTTTCCACTGACTTTTATCTCTTTCCTTTTAACATGCATGTGAGTCAGGATGGCCTTAGTCTTACTCATTTGCCCTCTGTTTTTTTTTTCTGTCTTTTTCAGAAACATGTGAAGACGGTGAAATAAAAGAACCGTACCTTTTAACCATTTGGACTCTTGACACAAAGGTTCTGACACTCTGCCCGATTTCTAGTTTTGTCTCCTCCTTGCTGGGATCATGGAGAGCCAGCAGGATTCACAAAGGACTTTACAAGTAAATTATTCTAGCTCTTTAACTCTGCCCTTCTGTGTCTGGCTGTTGGTGCTAAGCGTTGCTACAACTTGCAGTGGACAGACGTTTACAACATTTCACCCTGAGAAGCGAGAATGGTCTTTCAATCATCTGACAGTTCATCAGGCAACAGGGGCGCTTTATATTGGTGCTGTTAATCGTGTCTACAAGCTCTCCGGCAACCTTACTCTCCTGGTCTCCCATGACACTGGCCCAGAGGATGACAACAAGGCTTGCTATCCCCCTCTCATAGTCCAGCCGTGTTCTGAACCACTGGTCTCTACCAACAATGTCAACAAGCTTCTGCTTATTGATTACTCTCAGAACAGGCTGCTGGCCTGCGGGAGCCTCTATCAGGGTGTATGCAAGCTACTTCGGCTGGACGACCTCTTCATACTGGTAGAGCCGTCACACAAGAAAGAGCATTATCTCTCTAGTGTCAATCAAACAGGCACTATGTATGGAGTTATTGTGCCTTCCCAGGGCAAAGATGGCACACTTTTCATTGGCACTGCAGTCGATGGGAAGCAAGATTACTTTCCAACCATCTCAAGCCGCAAACTTCCTCGGGACCCAGAGTCCTCAGCCATGCTCGACTATGAACTGCACACTGATTTCGTCTCCTCACTAATCAAGATTCCTTCAGACACCCTAGCACTGGTCTCGCACTTTGATATATATTACATATATGGCTTTGCTAGTGGCAACTTTGTGTATTTTTTGACTGTTCAACCAGAAACGCCAGAAAACGGCATGGCCTCCAGTGGTTCCTCAAACGATCTCTTCTATATCTCACGCATTGTCCGTCTCTGCAAAGACGACCACAAGTTTCACTCCTATGTGTCACTACCCATTGGCTGTGTGCGAGGTGGTGTAGAGTACCGGTTGCTGCAGGCAGCCTACCTGGCCAAACCAGGAAGAGTTCTTGCAGCATCACTCAACATCAGTACCACAGATGATGTGCTCTTTACGGTCTTTTCTAAAGGCCAGAAGCAGTACCATCGCCCCCCTGATGATTCAGCCCTCTGTGTGTTCACCATCAAGGACATCAATGCACGCATCAAGGAGCGCTTACAGTCCTGCTACCAAGGAGAAGGCAACCTGGAGTTGAGCTGGCTGCTGGGAAAAGATGTACATTGTACCAAGGCGGTAAGGGACCCGTTGCTATAAACCCCGTCATTTTATTTTATTTATCTAAGGAACATGAAATTTTAATAATACATGTGAGTGTTGTTCAGCAAAATATCAGAAAGACAACTTTGCACCTTATTTGATTCCAGTTTTGAGGGTTGTATTAGGGACATATATTAATAGTATTTGCTTAACAAATTATGTCTCGGTCAGTCACTCGGTTAAATGCCTCTACCCAATGACATCAAACGTTAATAATTACAAGATTGAAATCTTGGCTCAGGCACAACGGCATAATACATATACAATCTAAACCCCAATCCTATCAAATTCCTTCCATCATATAAATCTCTTATCAAGTTAAGCTTCATTTAGTTGTAATTAAAAATAATGATATGATAAGTAGTCACATTAGAATTCATCCGAATAAGACATGTTCACAACTTGTGAACATGGATTTATTTTTCTTGGCAAGCCTTAAAGCAATAACGTTCTCATCCAGAACAATACAAATAGACCAATCCTTTTTCTTCATGGAGAGCATGAGGGGAGATAAGAGTGAGAACATGGACAAGAAACAGACTGAAAGTGAGAGAAATGCAGCTGTGTCCAAATACCCCCGAGCAGGACTCCACAGTATGTCCCCACATAGTATCTCGAGTCCTTTTCAATTCAGTTAAGGAATTTAGCCTCAGGAGGCTGATGTCCTCCGTGTCTTTGTTCCTTAGTTGATAATGGGAATGAAAGGAATTATGATAGTTATCAGCCGACTGCTGGCAGGTGTTCCCAAAGGAAGACGGGACACTTGTTTGCACCGCTTAAGTGGCAGCAGTTGGGAGGTCCTCTCATGGTTTCCACCTTTCTAGGCCCATTACACCCCCACTGACACATCTCTAGTCAATACCCATGAGTCCCTCAGCCAGCCTGTGTATTTCTAGATCTCATTAAGGCACTCCACAGCGTACTTAAGTCTTCAGCAATTTTTTGCTTTGTCCTTTAGAGTTAGGAATATGTGTCATCATTTATGGGAAGACGCATTTAGCGAAAAATGTTTTGCTCAATAAATCTATAGTATTTAATGGCTTACACTGGGTGCATTTTTAATGATTCACACAGGAAGCACTTTAAGCTTACTCAGATCAGACCTGCCAGCGAGGCGGTTTGAAGAGGTCAGTGCCCTCTCTCTACCGCACGGCTATTTTTCTTAGTTTTTTTTAAAGTCCAGCAGGAGTATGAAAATATTTTTCCAAAGAAATAATATACTCTGCACCCCCCAACCCCCTTCCATTCCATCTGAAATAGAAAATAACCTCTTTTACCTTAAAAAAAAAAAAAACCCTCAGTGGAGCCAGACAGGAGTGTTTTTATTTAATTTCCTTCTAGTTATTCCTGACTATTTTAGATGGCACCAGATGTGGCCTTCTCAGCTGGCTTCTCTCCGGGTTTTAACACAAAAGCATAACACCATGAGAGTGAGTGAGAGAGAGAGAGAGAGAGAGAAACTTACATGCCAAATTAAGTAAGTAAGTAAGAAAGAAAGAAACATGCGTGTTAGTGCATGTAAGAATTTGTATTGTAAGCTTGCTGACCATAATGCAATACGAGCAATGCCAACACAACAATCTCTATGTAGTAAATAAAAGCAAAAGCTATAACAATGTATCTAACATTATTGGACAGTATATTTAATTAGGCTGCATTGTGAATCACTCATAAATATGTATGGAATGTTTCATTTATGTAGACAGTAGCAATTAGGTTATTTCCTACAGTAGTTAGCAGCCAAGAAATTCTCTTTTCACATCTATCAACAACGGAAATCTGATTATTACAATATAGAAGTTTAATAGCCATCCACATTGCAGTTGTAATTTAAAACGAAACTAATATTTCAGTAGTTATACACTTTAGTTTTTATATACTCCTGGACAAAGTGATTTTTATTACAGAACGAATTTTCGTCAAACAAATAAGAAAGTTTGATTTTATACAGCAATTTGTGTCTACATCAGCGCCAGAAAAAAAATAAAAAAAATTCACATGACGTTCAAGACCAGCTAAATATTCGGACAACTTTTCCTGCACAACTTTGGAATAGCAGCAGCCGTAGCTGCAGCATTTGCTGTACGATTTTCCAAATCACGCCCTCAATTTAGTCTGTCTTGTGTTGACGCTGGCCTTCCAGATGTTGTTCAGAATCAGTTTTATAGGCTGGAAATGTTGATTGTGATGTGAGTTACAGTAGGTTATCCATGATAAAGTAATGATCTTACTTTACCTGTGTTATTAATGTAACAAGGTACACAAGATTGTGAATGAGATTTTGGGTTTTGATAACAATACAAATTTTTGTATTTTAATAGAGCAAAATTAATTTTGTCCATGAGTATATTTCTGCATTCTCTATATCAAGACCTTTAACATTTAAGCATGTGCTCTTACAGATTTCTGTTTTAAAGTATTCCAACTTAAACTAAAGGTGAGGGTCTGTCCACATGCCATCGGGCACATCTGGCAATGAATATTCCCCAGCCCTAGAGACGTATCTGTCGTTTCAGCGGCAGTTTTGTTATAGGGTCGGGTTGCAAGCTTGATGTCTGGTTGTATCTGAGCAATTGAGGGTGAAGGACCTTGCTCAAGACCGAACAGAGGCAACCTGGCAGCGCTGGGTCAGGAACTGGGGACATTTTGAAAGGCAGTCCAGCACCTTATCCACCGGGCTACCCCTGTCCCATTCCAACTTGAAGGGTTTCATACAAATCCTGGACATATGACTGGACCTTAAATCAAAGATTCGTCTCAAATACTTTAAAGTTCTGGTTAGGGCACTCGTGGCTCAGTGGTAGGTTTCTTGTCTGTAGTGCAGAAGACCTGGGTTTGCCACTGGATGCAGGCCAACCTTTATGCCGGTCATAAAAGAATGGCAGGCGTAAAGCCTGCCAAGTTGTACTGCATAAGGATTGAATGGTCTGCTGTGGCGACTGCCTGACGAGAGCAGCCAAAAGGACAACGACTTAAGGTTAATGTGACTGGAAATTAGAGCTGAAATCTAAAACCGTACAGACCTTCCATCCTTGATGTTGTCTTGGTGAAATTCTTGTTTACAAGTGTGCTGGGGTCCATTCTTCGTACGTCGCTTGAAACATCCGAGATGAATTGACAGATCTAAGATGAGATCATACACCATACATCGCACACCTTCAGTAACCCTTTGCTCTTTCATAAACGGACAAGACATGGCTGCGACAGATTTGAGAAAATCACCTCCACCAAATATACAGTAGACGCAATCGAGGGATAGAATGTTACATATGATTAGACACACACGGAGATTAACACACGAATGATGACCATAGACACACACACATGTATACATATACTGTATGTATGTTTAAATACATCCATCCATATATTCATCCAAGATACTTTTCTTTTCCCCGCGGAGGCAGTCAGTGTCAGTCGTGCTCTTTAACCAATCAGATGTGATCTCGCCATTTCAGCCAATCATAACCCGCCAGGAGCGCAGCCTCAATCCTGTTTACATGAAATAAACCTGCTCCCGAGCAGGTTTAAGCTTACGGACATGTTGCTATGACAGCAAGCGCGGGATTCGCTTCGAAGAACGAAACAATCCAAGATCAGGACAAATCCACAACAATCAAATCCAGCTAACTGAGTTAGAGACGTACGAAGAACCGACCCCTGCTGTAGGAAATCATGTTGCTCATGCAAGAATGCAAAACCCCTGCCAGAATGAACTGGAAATTCATCGGTAACTTTTCAGATCAATATTTTTTTGCTCTTGATGAAGGAGACCTGTGTGGCTCCTCACTAATTGCTCAAGTACCACTTAGTTATAAACAGTCTAAGCAGCTGAAAGAGCATTTAAAGTGCATCCCCATATTACTGGCAACATGAAATATTGATTTTAATTACTTGTTGTCCATTTGGGTGCAGCATGCAAGAATGACCTATGTGTGCGTTGTTTAGGAAATGCACATTTAATTAAAAAGCTCACTTTTCTGCAAGGAATATAAACCGATAAGTATAAACTCAAACGCTGGTATAAAATGCGAGGACATTTACACACAGGATATCTCGTTGATCTCCCGGGATGTATAAAGTTCACAAGGATGGGCACAAAAAGCCGATAACAAAAAACATCAAATGAGTGACAGTCCTGCAGGGGAAAATGCCTTGTTTTATTTAACATAGAGAAGAATAGCCAGACAGGTTCAAGCTCACAGAAAGGCCAGAGTAACTCAAAACGTATTGCCTACAATAGCTTCATGACTGAATAACTGCATGGAAAACTAGGATAAGGATTTTCCTATGATGTATGGGTTTGTATATGCATATGCATTGTTGTATAGTTCCCTAACACATTGCTTTAAACCAGCTGGTATTGGGAATGACCATCTCAGGAAGAGGGAGAGGAAGCAGATTTGGATCTGCTGGTTGTCATCTATGCACATCATCTAAACACTCACACTTTAATGGAAACCAAATGGACGAAATTACATTTGCAGTCTCGGGCACACAGCTGCACCTGCAACACTGCACCAACACACTTTTTCAATTTCCATGGCTAGTGAAGCAGTGGTCTCAGTTACAGAGTGAGGTCTCATGGTGTACTTTCCAATTAACACACCCCCACCTGCCCCACCTCCTGCCCCAAGCTGTCTGATCTCACTCGCAGCTCCGAAAAATACAATGTGCAGACGCATAATGTGGGCACCTAAATCATTTTAGCTTTTGAGTTCACTTGTGAGAATTGCTCCTGCTATTTTGGGAACGGGAAATAAAAGAGAATGTGGCGTGGAGGACCTGCGTACGTTTATACCCTCTGTGCATTATTGCTTTCCCTCAGCCTATATAACTGGCCGGGCAGCTATAAAGTTTTACGGCCTGTAGCTGGAAAGTCAGTGTTAATGTATGTGAAGGCTGCGGTGCAGGTGATGAACAGTGCGTTTACATCAGCGTGCTCTTCTCGATGAGTCTCTGTGGCAGTTTGAGGCCAGTGCCAGTCACAGAGCTTTGGCTGACCTGAATCGAGACGATCGCTCAGCTTGCAGAGAAGCCTGTAACTTACTGCTCCTTTCTGAATGGAAATTGAGGTCAGGTCGGGGCTCTACGTTCAACATGAAAAATTACGTGCGTCTTCATCTAGATTGTAAATGTTTAAACCTCCATCTTTGCCTGTGCTGAGTGCTAGTGGTGATTTCAATTAAAAATATAGTCATATTTTTCTTATTATTACTTATTAGACAACAGTTAGCTCTGACCGAGTGACCTTCTTGGACAACAGCATTTCCATGAGTGATGATAACAGATGGTAACAGCACTGGGATGTTTAGCTATATGTCTGTTTAGCTATATATCACTCTGCGTCACAGGTGCTCTAACAGTTCTTAATTACACTGACTTCTTGTGAGCCAGAAGACACATCAGAAACCTTATGTTATTTTAAACAACACTTTGTTTAATTAATATTTGCTTCGAAGTCATTCTGAATTGCACTGAAATCGTCCGATTCTTTTATTTATGGCTACAAAGCTAACTAACTTCTAACAAAGGCTTCTAACTGTACGGTCATATCACAGCCATGCTGATATCCAGCACAACAGCACAACCTGACGTCTGTTATTGCTTAATTATATATACGTTTAAATTCCTCACAAATTATATACATTTGGCTGTGGAAAGATGTATAATTTAAACAGGTGAAGATCTCTTTTTAAAAACTAAGTTAAAAACAAGACCTGACTGGACTGGTCCTTTATAGGAACTTTTGTATCAAAGTTCAATAGGTCAGCTAAGTTCCGCCTGTCAGCTACGTTTTAGTGATGGTAATTTGAAGATGTTAATGGTACAGACATTGGCGGTATCAGGACAATGGCGGTATTAGCTTGTTTTTGAAAGTTAGAATTACTTTTATGAAATGACGGTGGAACGACATTGACTAAATGAAGGTGGGATATTGAATGCCCTGAACACAAGATTGCAAAAACAACATTAACTACATTAATACCAGATTAAGGCCTGAGTTTCATTAAATGTTCTCTCATCACTATTTTATTAATGCCATTCTAACATTCAAAAACAATGTTGTCCCGATCTTGAACGTCCAAAGACATGTAGAGCAGGCTAGTTTCCAGTTTTTTCCTTATTGTGGGTGTGCCCTGCAATCGAGTGTCTCCCTGTTAATGGTGTATCCCGTCTAGTACCCAAATCCCCTGAGATAGGCTACAGGCCCCCTGCGACCCTGTGAGGAATAAATGATAAAGATAATTAGTGTGTGAGTGAGAATTTATCATCTGTGTTCTCACATTTTTCCTTGAACTCAAGGTTTTTTTCATGAGAATAAGTGATTTCACTTTTCTTTGTGAATAGTAATTGAATTAATGGTATACAAGTGTGATCTAGCACACTTCTGTTCATATTCTGCAGGTGAGTAAAACGCAAGCCACACACACGCACACACGCACACAAGCCAAACAAGCAGCTGGCTTAACAGAACCAACAGCTTTCCTAATAAGGCATTAGCATTTAGTAAGCTGTGATTTAGAAATTTATACCTAAAGCCTTATACCTCTTTCCAGTTTGTGTGCACACACACTTCAGATAGTCCCGGGTAGGTGTGTACAATCTAGTCTTGTCCCTGATGGGGCTCAAGTACTGTATTGATGAGCCAAAGCACCTCACTTACTGCTCCACATTAATCATTATGTTTTTCTGAAAAGCAGTTAAATCCCCAATAACATCATTAATATGGCCCTTTATTTCCTTACAGCCGGTGCCCATTGATGACTCCTTCTGTGGTCTGGACATTAACCAACCCCTGGGTGGCTCTCAGCTGGTCACTGGACACACACTCTACACAGAAAGCAGAGACCGCATGACCTCAGTGACCTCTTATGTCTACAATGGCTACTGCGTGGCATTTGTTGGCACTAAGAGTGGACGTCTGAAAAAGGTACGTTTGGTTGTGGTTTTGTATTTTTGTCCACCTTGTTTGTCTAATCCTGTAATTTTTCACACTTCCAGTGCTGACTAGGGTGAGAGGTGATTTGTTGGCTTTGGCACAAAATGCTGTACACGATTTTTCATATGGTCTATGATATAAGACCTAAGCAAAATATTTTATTGCCCATTATAGCCCAGCACTGAACTGTGCCATATTTCACTATTTTAAAGTCCATATTCAGGTACCAGAAATGTTCACGCTGCATACCTTAATTGCGTCCTTTAAAACTTTTTTGGCCCTTTTCCCAACTCTGTTTAAAGGCAGCTGTCAATTACAGGTAGAACCACAGGTCATTTAACTTTAATTAGCACCTTTGCACCTATAGCTGAGTAGAAATGATTAGATACAGAATGATCCTGGCTGCCTTCCAGTCTGCTGGGAACAACCTCAACCTGCTTGTGTCTAAAGGTTATTGGTATGTCTATTATGTTTAACACTATCAGTGATTAGAACACATTTGCCACATTTCCCAAAACTAGACTCTATTTTAATACGTTAACAAAACATTTAGTATTAAAAGCACAATTCTGATGGTAGCTCGATGCAAGTAAATGGCCAAGGAGCATCCTCCAGATCTGAAAAAAAAATGAGTCAAACATGGAAGTGCCTCCAAAAATATTTGTTCCTCAAAAGGGCCAAAAGTGACTGGCTCCAAAAATGAGTCAATCCCCATAGATCCCCATGTTAAAATGTCCAACAGAGATGAAAATGTTTGCCGCCTGGTACAAAAATGCTTTTAAGCTCCATAGCTAGATTTCACATTCATAACAACAAGAGTTACAATTACATTACGCCATAAAATTATGCATAATTGGGACATGGCAGATTCGAGTGACAGCTGCATTGCAGGCGTCAAACCACTAGCTATCTGCTATGCAACAACTTAGCTAACCATCTAACTGGATTTATTGTAATTTAACTTACCACAAATAATGTAGGAGTTGACTTAAGCCGATGTGCACGGTATGGATGACAGAGCTTAATCAAATGCTATGTAATGTTAGCACATAAATTAGCATCCGTTGTGTTAGCATTAGATTAGCATGAATTGTTAGCTACTGTAAGCTAAAGCTAAGCTAGCTAGCTTGTGGTAACTGAGGTAAGTATGTTCCAGCCAACAGCCAGGGTCTGTTTGTATGGCCTATTTCCCGGTTTCTTTCTTAACCAGGGTTAGCTAACTGCTTAGCTTTAACCATGACTGGCAGGCAGAACCTGTCTCATGAAAACATCAGATAAGTCACATTTTCTCTATTTATACTTGGTAGCTCATGTTATTACATCATACACACGTGTCTAACAACGTTATCTTAACATTTGGTAACATGCTAAGCAAACAGAACTAAAAAGCTAGTTAGCAAGTCAGTGAGGAACTACTTTAACCAGAAGGAATAAATTGCATGAGCTGGGCTTTCTCTTACTGTGCATTGTGTAAGTCACCTTCTTCTACAGGAGATTTTCCCGCAGCCTAAAGATCTACACGAGATGCTTATATGAAATATTATTCACAACACTTTACAGTATGATGATTTTAATTCCCGAACTTAGAACGTCTTCCTTTTTGACTCGGGCTCCTCTCCTCTGATTCTTGTGTCATCTTACAGAAGTTTCTCTTTGCTTTTGTCACCTCTGGCTTGTGCATTGGAGATTTCAAATCTATATCCGGATTTCTGTAAAGCTGTTTTGTGACAATGGCGTTTTATTAAAACCGCAATAGCAATAAAATAATATTGAATTGGACGTTTGAAATAATGAAAGAGTACCCTGATGGGTTAGCAGCCTCCCTCTTTATTAAATATATAATCACTCCCTGGCTTAGTATGATAGACAGGTCCATGGAATTGCCAGCGGTAATGAGAGAGCTACAAAGGCTATTGGGAAAATGGACCGAGAGATGCCTGTGTTGCTGAAGTGGCATCGTGGCAACATGATTGGTTTTATTTGTCTCCTTTCTCTTGCTCGATCTTAGAGGCTTATTTTCTAATTCACACACACATGCACACAGAGAGAAGTCATTTCCATCTCTAATTGAATCGGTGGTATAATCAGGAAGTGGCATCTGAGCATCTCATTCTGTGTAATCCCCTTGTTTGAGCAGGTTAATAATTCATACTAACATCCCGCCTCCCATCTATAGTTGAATTAAATTAGGCAGGAGGTGTAGTGCTCTTCACTGTGGTGCTACGGCCCATTTGCTTTGTTCTGATGCTCTTACTTTAATCTCATAGCTCATACATACACACACGCACAGATACACACATCAATGCAGCAGCTGGTCAGGTGTAGCCAAGCAGTCGAAAACAAACACACAAGCATTCCTCCAAAGCCCATGTCTGTCAGCAAGGAAGCCACGGTGAAGGACTTCACCCGGACGTGTAGGGAGACTTTGCATTATATTACGCTGCTTGAAGCCCCATGAGACTGTGATCACACAGCTGCTGGAGCGAATGACAGTCTGCATAGAAGAGGATGTGACTACTTTGTCAAGGTTTTTTGTCTTTTATTTGGGTGTGGGGTGTGTGTGGGGGGGGGTTGTTGTTGGTGCTGGTGGTAAGCTTTCCGTGCATGCTTTGGACAGAACATGCAGGCACGGAGACCCTCCAAAATGCTCAGTGCGTTTATTTGTGTACCTTTGCAGTCTAGTGATAAGCCTCTTCCAAGCTGCACAACACGGACAATCTGCCTTTTGCATTGTAATGTCTGAGTTGTGAGAGAAGGATATAGGTTGACATGACGTTACACTGGAGGTGGTGTAATGTGCTATAGAAAGGTGGGACGTTCTGGTTCCGTTTCCTAGAGAGACTAGATGAGAAAGGACGGAGATGGCAAAAGAAGACTGGTGAAATGTAAATTTAGCTTAGTTAAAAAAAAAAAAAAACTGGGCTCGTACTGCTGCTTTTAATTGGATTGGCACCTTTCCCAAATATCAAACCCACTCCCCTGGCCACGTGCGCACACGCAGAAACACACACACACACACATGCATCTGCGTCTAAAGGCCGCTTTATATTTCTTCATTGAAATGTATTTGCATCATGACAGGGAATGAATGTTTATGGATAAGAGTAGCACACAGAGGCCCTCGTGTGCTAACATGCAATCTCCTCGGAAAACAGCAACACACCAGGCATAGCTGGGCATCAAACAATGATTGGTTGAGGCAGAAAAATGTATCCGGCTGCGTATCAGGAGATGTTTTGATGAGAGATGATGACTCTTTTTCAATGGGATTTATATAAGGTTTCGGAGAATTCAAGGGCCAAATAGAGCTCAAGGTCATGCAACAACATTTTAATCAGCAAAATGTAAACAGGAACATTTTCCTATACAGCTGAAGTCGAAAGTTTACATACACTTGTTGAAGTCATTAAAACATTTTTTTTTTAATGTTAAAAAATATTGTTTAGGCAAGCCGGTTAGGACATCAGCTTTATGCATGTCACAAAACATTTTTTTTTCACATTTCCTTTGTTTAATTCCAACAATTCTTTAGCTTATATCACTTAATTGAATACATCACGATTGTTCACCTGTACCAACACTCACTCGCTCAATCAGCTGTACTGCTTTATCCTGAATACCTATCCGAGGGCACAAGGCAGGGTACATCCTGGACAGGGTAAATAAATAAATAAATCGTTCTGTCTACTATCATTCTAACATTTCTCATTCTTAAAATAAAGTATTGATCCTAACTAACTAATGACAGGGAATGTTTACTATGATTAAATGTCAGGAATTGTGCAAAACAGTTTTAATGTATTTGGCTAAGGTGTGCATACATTTCTTTTAAACATTTGAATTACCTTAAAGTCTTCTGTAAATGTCAATCAGTTTTACACCTTCATTTAAGAGAAATTTCATTACAAGTCCCCATTTGACTTGAAAGCCATTTAAAACATAGCAAGAGTCTTTACATATGGCGGGGTTGTAATTATAGGGGCCAATTTAATCCTTCAGGATCATATTACTGTCTTTTTTTCCTTCTAAAGGACTCCTAATGAGGGTGCATAATGTGAGCTGGAAACCAGAACTCAATTTATATACAGTATAATATTGAAAAACAAAACCTAGACCAATAATCTTTCTGTACTTCCTAGAACTTGCTAGAAAAAAAAGTCACAAAAGAATAAAATATATGTCACAGAACTGTTAAAAAAAACTTTTTTTCTTTTTGGAGAGAAATGTCTCCACAAGGACAAAACCTTTGTATATTCCTACCGTTTCGGTCCCCACCAAGAACTAAAAACAGGCACGCATACGCAAACTCTTCTTTCACACTGTTACAAACTAACTCACATGCACACCCACATACACTACTTCCTCATTCATGCCACGTACTCTCACTCTTGCGTTTCTTTTTTAGTAAAGCTTCCCTGCTGTTTTGGCTGCTATTCTTCAGACCCCAGCAGAGCATGTAGTGAGACCGGGGTAAAGTTCTACCAATAATAGGCAGGTTTTTATATGGAAACTGGCTCGGGAGAGCGTGATGGGGTAGCGAGAGAGGTGAGAAACAAAGGAAGGAAGGAATACAGCTGGTACTAAAGTGCTAATCATATGTCTAAAGCCTGTTTAACACACCGCCAGTGCAAGTTAACGATGTCTGATATTTACCTACTGTACATTATTTACAGAACACAGTACATGTAATAAAAATGGTGCTTTAGAACAATACACAGTGGACGGTGTTCAACAGCAGAAGAGAGCAGAAAATGTGAATGAGAAAGAGCCTGATGTGAATCTAGGGCATTCTTTATCTGTCTTTTGTCAAAGGCTTTGGTCATATATTTCAGTTGGAAAGAATAATAGAGGCACACATTTAGCTATATAAACATGCACTTACGCTGGGGAGATTTTACAAGGCCTGCTTTCTCTGATTTGTATTGCAAACAGTATTTTTTGGCAGGATCAGCTGTGAGGTGAGCCAGGTGACATGGCTGAGATTTACCCCACCAAAAGCCGGGTATTTTTCGGCTTTTGTGAGGCTTTTATTGATGCTATACTTTAACGGGTATGATACAATGGTAAGTTGCATTTGTAAAGGAGAGCAGATTGATTAACAATGGCTTATTAACTTAGTGGTCATGTAATTAACCAAAATATTAGACGCAACTTTTAATTAAAGTAACAGATTTTGCAGGATACTCAGTGATTTATTGCGTTCTTGTGTCCTCTATTGTGACACAAAGGGACACATACAGTATATAAGTGGCAATGCTGTAAATATCCAGGTGTGTTCAAGTCAAACCGGGACTTTTGATTGTGCAAAATAACAGAACATAGTTGTGAGAGCTTAAGCTCCCCCTCTACGCTAATGCACTCATCCCAGCATTTCACTCTTGTTTGGATATGATCATGGTTGGACGTTTTCTCAGGATGCCAGAGTAATGATCAGAAATGCTCTGAAATGCTGGCCTCCCAAGAAATCCTTTAATGACCCAAACATGAGGAGCAAGGTCAGGAATTTACAGGGGATGTGGCAAAAACTCCCAGTCGAGTTCCTGTGTGCAATTGTTGTTCATGAATGGTTGTCCGCACAGTTCCCACAGACAGATGCATCTCGTTTCTGGTGTTATCTGGTGATTTTCAAGGATCATGCTCTTCCAAATGCTTTACAGGAACGACTGCAGTGGGCTCAGAGTCACCTCGGGTGGGACCATCATTCATGGACTGTAAAACGTTTGCAAGTCTCATCACCGTACTGTGCTTGAAGTCTTCTGTAAATGCATTCGCAAGAAATTTTTTATCACATCCTGGTTTGTCCTGAATGTCCCTTGTACAGGATATGCATACTAGTGCCTGGTAGAATATTATAATGACATTGATGTGAGATATCAGGTAGGAACAGGCAAACTTATTTGGCTTTTCTTTTTTTTGTTTAATTACACTTATATATTTAGTGTAGCTGTTTTTTGTGCATTTGTTTGTTGTTATGTATTTCTTTTTTCAATTTTTTTATTAGATAATCACCCCACCACTATGGCACAGAATAGAAACACAGGGGAAAACCTTAACAGTAGACACACCAGCACTGTCAGCATGCCTTAAATTAAAGGAAAGTGAGCAATGTGGTATTTGTTCGTCCCATGAGCTTTATATCTGAGCTCTTTATACCTGATGCCCACGTGAAAAGTTCTTCCTTTATGATTTTTTTTTGTTGGATTCTGCAGATCTCAGTCCAATTGCACACCTACTAGATGTCATGTGAACGCTGCCCAAAGAGCTTTAAAAAGGGGCGGGGGACGGGGGGTGGCGAGCATGTCTTCTGTTCATATCTAAATTTGTTGTAGCCATTTGCTCCAATACAGTATTAGCATTTGCTGTTTGAAAATTCCATTAGACAAGTTTGTCCTAATGAGGAGCCTGTAACGTTGTCTCATCTAGCATAGTTAGTTTGGACTTCTGTATAATACACAGGGAGCATAATCAAACCTTGGGTATTTTCAGGCCCTAATTAATTCCTTTCATGTGGCTCCAGCGCATAATCAGTATTTTGTTTTCTCAGGGCATCAGCAGGGCTTGAAAGCAGAGTTCAGGTGTGTTCCTCCTGGCAAATGCCTGAAACATTAATTGGACTCAATCTCCCATTGAACTGGTCAAGTGAGCATCTGGGCTCTGGTCCCAGTCTCCTCTTGACTGAGCTGATCTGTTTGACCCAGTGCATAAGACTGAACCAGGGACGCAGCGGCGTGCTCTACCCAACCATACCACATGAAAGGCCAGCTGGTTTGAAGAGCTACATCAGCAGCTGCTCCCACTCCTTTATTTTCATCATTCTTGTCACAGATGCATTTCGATTTCCTGACTGTCATGCTCTAAATGCAAGTTTGACCCCCCCAGATGTGACTGTGCCATTTGTGTTTGTTCTGCTCAGATGGACAGACATCCTTATCATGTCCCACCTTGTTTACATCAACTGAAGTCCATCTGGCACTTGTTTGTTAGGCTTTGTTGCGCTGATTTGTACCGCCTAACCTTACAGTGCCTGTGCTGTTACTCTCCATGCACTGACACCTTAATGAGCATCAGCTAGAGGTGAGTGGCTTTGTCTGGGAGCATGAGAAGACAAAAGTAACAGAGTAAGAGGTGGACAGGCAACGGTTGGAAATGAATGAAGGAGCGAGAGTGTTTTACAGTATGCCTTTGCCAGGAATATCGGTCCAAACCAACATGGGGAAAAGTGTCCCTAGCAACAGTTAACACTCGTGGCAACGGTTGAATAGCGTTCCATCCGTCCCTAAGGAATTCATCACTCCAGTTGCAGCAAGACAAAAACCGCAACCAGTCTACTTACCCAAAAGAATGCATGTACACACACCACACACACACACACACACACACACACATATATATATATATAT
>QMIH01000931.1:136018-159318 GCA_003987875.1 Clarias batrachus
ATATAGTATACAGCTCTTTTCTTATTCTTATCTTGTCCATGATTTCTATTTTGTTTTATGCCCCAGCCTTGGATGGAAGGATTACCAAACGAAAGGAATAAATAAAATGTTTCCACTAGTTAAATGCCATCAGCATGCAGATAAATGTTAGGGTCCTGGTTGAGGCATTATTTGAAAGATAATAATGATGCTTTGGAAGATATCATTTAAAAAGTTTGTTCACCCTTTTTGTTTATGCTGTGAAACATATGCGACACATAGCGATGACTATCTGTCGTCATCACACTTTTCTTTCATCAACAACCATTCATAGGTATTTCAATTTCATCAAATCTTTATAGTAATATAATACATAGATGTGTACCAGTTATTTAAATTTATATATATATATATATACATTCCTGTGTTGCCTCAGAAAGCCCATGGTGCACCAACACTGCACACCAAAAATGCACTCAATATGCAGTGGGCAGCTTAAATGCATTTTACTATTGACCAAGCCACAACAACTTCTCGCAAAGCCATGTTGAAATAGCCAACCCATCGTCCGACACCTTTCTTCATCACGATTTTCTTCATCTGCAACTTCTCCTAACCAATCCTGGGAATTTGGTCAAACTATTACAGAGCCTTTATTTATGCAATAACTATTGAATTTTTCAGTGTTCAGTGGGCAGGTGACATGTGTCTTGCTTGGAAGATTGCACATGCATATAAGTATAAATACGGTTAATAAGAGAGATTTGGTATTGCTTTCTTTTATATGACTGCTTGGGACCAATGCTGTTAGAATAATTTTTGTTTTGTAGATATACAGTAGGAGATCGAGTTTGATTGGAGCTCTCTCGATGGGGTAAGCATGTTATTACTGTAAAAACTCATCTACACAATGATTTCATCTACCTCTGCAAAACTACCTTGCTGACGTCTTGCAGGATTGAAAACAGTCTTCCTAATCCTAACCATGTTATTGTATGCTGGGCAATTCCACTTCAATTTGTCTCCTGGCAGTAATGAGAGCCTCTGATTGGGTGGAGAAATTGGTGAGCTGCAATGTACCTTTGGACCAGCAGCTATTTCAGTCTTAGAATGGCAGAGAAAAAGCATTTTTCATCCTGGTTTAGAAAGGAGCAATATAGTCTTAACAATCTTTAGCTTTGGATCATGACATTCGCTAGTGTTGCTAGTTTCTATTCACAATGTTGGCCACTGCAATCAGATAGATGCAGCTGAAAACAACTGAAAGATGAATTTAATTACTATAAATATATTAACAGGTTTAAAACGGGCGGCGCTTAGCCTCTTTTCTGGCAGACTGACGGAGTAAGGGCATTATAATGACTTTGACACAACGTCTTGCAGTCTTGAACTGTGCCGTGTTATTGTGCAGCGTTGCATTTGCGTAAGTGGTGCTGATGATTAACTTGGCGTCATACTGCATCTAAATTATGATTACATAATAGCCTGGACCGAATGCTTTGAGACAGCAGTGACCTTGGTGTGACCTCAGTTTGACTCGTGATAATCCAGCGTTTAACCTTGTGAACAGATGAAACAGTTGCGGTGCAGTCGCTTGGCAGTGGAGGTACAATTTTTGAGGCTCATTCAGTTGATTTCGAGCCTGACTGATGCTTGCCTGCCTGCCTTGGCTCTGTCCCAGGGCTTGCTGAAGAGCCAAGTTACACTCTAGACAAAGAGCTGGACAACCCCTGCTGTTGCATTCATCCTTCAGAAAAAAACCATGTGCATACAAATGAACGCACACTCATACAGAACACACGCATGCTTGCCCTCGAACTGTGGCCACTTACCTCTTGGTTGGATCCTAAATCTCCCACTTGTCTTCTTATAGCATTGTCCCATTACAGTGATCTCATCACTGACAATCAGATCCCTCTCTCTCTCCCTCTCTCTCTCTGTCTGTCTTTTAGACTTTCTATTAGTTTTCCCCTTTTTGCCTTTATTCAGACGCTTTTTTTTTTTTTAACCTCTTCCATTTCTCTCTGCTTCATGCATTGTGATTACAGGATTCAATTACCAATCATCACTTCATCCTATGTATATGCCACTTTTATTAGGCTACATTACATTTTCAATTTTAAGCCCCGTGTTCTCGCTACCCTGATTTTCGAGAACTGACAAGCACATGCTCGAGACCACACACCAAATAGCAAGAGTGTTTCTTATCATGCCTGGATTGCCCGTGCATTTTTCTTGCCTGGAGTGTTGACTAGCCAGGCTAGTTGTGCACTAATGCCTTGGTCCCTTCAGGACCTCTTGGCACTCGCGTACCACCACACAAAGGATATGCTTATTCATATCCATGCACGTCATTAAACGGCTGCCAATAAACTTCCTTCCCCTGACTTATTATTTCCTATCTCACATGCTGATGATCTGCAGCTCCACAAATGACCCCACTGACTGGCGGTGTTAATCACTCTTCACATCAGGAAATGAATAAATGAACCTCTCCATGATTAGCATCAGTTATCGTCTGAGTGTCTGTGGGCACTCCTGCTGTAATATTGTCCCCTCGGCTGGAAGAGAAATGCAGTGGATGATGATGGGGGGGGTTGCCATGTCTCAATATAATCTGCTCTAGCGAAGCTGAGCGAGCACTCACTTTGAGATTTAGTCGAAATGCTTTTTGAGCAAATTGAATTCCCTTGGCCAGTAATAAGGCCTAAGTAAAATCCCTATTGATTTCCATAGTAATGAATTTCTGGTGGTTAACGTTTCTAAATAGAGGAGGAAAAACTGCTATAAGTACATGCATATCAGTCTTCTTCGATGAGGACTGCTTGTCTTCACTGCCGTATTCCTCGAACAGAAAACCACCGAACATTTACTGAGCAGCCTGATTACTAATGCATGCACTTAGGCTTGCATTTCATTTTGTTGAGATGGAAAGCCAAAGTTAAAGTTTCATGTCAGAAATTTGTAGCAGCAAGCTGACCATCGGCTTATAGATATACAAAGACGCTTTCGAGCAGTGTTCGCACTACAGGAAAAGCTTGGAAACTTGAAACTTATAAAAATCCGTTACATTTACTCACATTATCTGTTTCTATGGAAGCACTAGACCTTAGACGTTTATTTTCACTTTTTTTTTATTTTTTTTTTTTTACTAAAGTATCCATGGGCTAAATTGAATGAAAGAAGAAGGAAGATAAATCGAGAGAGAGAGAGAGAGTATGAGAATACAACATTACATTCTTTTGGCAGTGAATCTAAATATAGATTTTTATCTATCCATCAGAGTGAAACACTGGCCCACTGCCAGACTGTATCGATTTACTTTACAAAGTACTCGAATGGGTTGGATATCTGTGATTACCCAATTCATTACTGTAGTCTTTCAGAGTGGTGGAAAATTAGATAAAAGCAAGGATAGATGGGATAACCTAAATCGTACTGTATATGCATGTCCGGCTGGGTAAAGTGCACTCTAAACCAATTTGTTCAGCTTAGCTTTAGCTAAAATTACATGCTTTGTTGTTTTTTTCCTCCCACACCCTGTTTTTTTCACGTTTATGCAGAATTTTATCTATACAAGCTGCATACAGGGACTGGAGATAAAACAGCAGGACGCAGTGAAAAAGTTCTTAGCACTGTAAGTGAATTTGAAGATTGTTGCAGGGCATCTTTACACATGCAGTTCTATGAAGTACTTGAGCCTTCCCTCATTTTTTTCATATTAATATTAATTGTATTTTTATAAAAAAAAAATTTGCATAAAAACCTCAGCAGCATCCTCATCTCCCCGCTCATTTGTTCCAACCACTCATCATTCAGCATCACCGGTATACTACTCACCGACCTGGTCATCCGTCATCATCTGCATAGTTCCTCCCTGGTTCATGTCTTGAGGTAGACGTTTTGAGGTTGACGCTTGAATGGTTCATAGGTCACTGTGTGGTTTAACATCCAAAAAAACATTCCTCTGAATCAGATCAGGTACAAGGACTGGACTGAAGATTAAAGCCAGAATCTTGCCAAAATGAGAGTCTTTACTAAGCCTGGAGAACTATTCCTCAAGACTACATTAAAAGCTGACGAAGCCTGTTGCACAGAACTGCAGGTGCCGTACGTTTTTAACTTAATAACTGCTGTGATAGTCACCCCCCCCCTCCCTCCCTCCCCCCAGAATGTTTATTGTGTATTATAAAGTACTGAATGTAGTAATATTTGGTAATCCAATGATCTGGTGTATCCTGTGTTAGCACTTGGATCCTGGGTTGATGGCTTGAAACCTATCTTGGTCTCTATGCATGAAGTTGCATGTTCTGAGACAGCCATAACCTCCACCCTGTGCTTGGTGGGTTTGCTCCGGATGCTCTTCTTTCCTCCCATAGTCCAAGGACATGCGGATTAGGCTAATTGTCATTTCCAAATTGCCTGTAGTGTGTGAGTGGAAATTCTGATGATTATGTGTATTTGATGAAGCAAACAGCTGATGTGCTTTGTTTACTGCTGATTTGTAGCCATCTGTGAGCTGGTCACGTTGTTCCTTTCCTGGTGTTACTGAGTTTTAATGTCTTTCCCTTGTTGCTACCTGTCTTTTTCTTCCTCTTTTGTCAGCCTTGCAGGAGCAAGCTGTGAGCCCAAAGCAAGAGACCATCAGCCTTAACAAGTTCTGACTTCCATCTAATAGCATGTGATAATGTTTCAAACGATGGGTAATAACATCTCCCTCAGAAAGTCATTTGCGAACCATCTCGTCTCTGTATTGCACCTTGGCAGGAAGCAGAGACACGGGCTGCTCATTCTTACCCAATGGCTGACTTCCTCATGATGCCACACTCAGTTGTGCCTAATGGGCATTGACAGGCTCCACTCCCCCCATGAATCTCAATGCTTTTCATTCAGAGCAGTTTAGAAAGAACCCTTATGGGCAGGTAGGGACTTTAACTGAACCATATTCAGATTCACTGCGACACGTATCCTGAGTGAGCGAAACATGTGTTACAGTACTTATTTTCATTTTCCATATACATACTTCCTCTTCTCCCCTTTTGGACTGTATTTTGTACACCATGTTCAAAAGCATTAGGTAGGTGTGCATGTGACCAGCTGGTTATGTTTGCAAGTAAGAACCTGGAAACCTTCCGCCATATATAGAGAGAGTTAGAGATGGATATATATTTTTTTTTTCGTGCTCTCATTCCGAATCCCATCAGCGTCACTCTTGCTATGTGGTTGGCTGGCTCTGGGCTCTTTCATTATGTGGTGCCTGGGAGTTGCTTCAGAGGGCAATATGAGTGCTGGAACAAAGAGCAAGGTCAGGTCCATGCAATGCTATTACACAATCTGAAAGTGGAAAAGAGAGGGGAAACTAGCTTAGGGACGTGACTGTGTAAGCCCTAGGTGGCTCAGACTGTGTGGGATGAAATTGATGGGGGGCAGAACGTGGCAAATATGCTCGCAGAATGCTGTGGAACTCGTCTAGTTGAAAATGTTTTCAACAGCCGTCTATTAATCCTAAATGACTCTGAGTGCAACAATATCACAACAGCTACTAGGAAGAGAAAAAAAGTCAGCCATTAAACATGACAGGAGAATTTGTTATGCAAAATAAAATATGCAAAAAAAGCATAAGTTGTGTTTCGCAGAGGCAAAAGAATGAATGCTAGAGAAATGAAACGAATATAGGCTACGAAATAAATTGAGATACTCCAACAGAACACCAAGTGAACATCAATGAATCGCCGACTTTTTTGGCAAGGGTGCGAACATGGCACGTTACATTATGTTTGTACGTTATATAAGATTTCTTAAGACAGGGAAACGATTATCTACTCACTAGCAGTGTACCTGTACATAGTAGTAAAAGCTTAAAAATTTACCTTTCTCCTTGATTAAAAATACCCACCTTACAAATGCTATCTCTCTCTCTCCCTCTGCTCCCCCTATTTTACCAGCAGAAGGCAAATCATGCAATTCATATTCATAGGAATTTAGGGACCTTTCGGGACGTCTGTACTTGTGCTATCCTGCTTAAAACGTCATGAGTTTGTTCGAACACTCATTCATTTCGAATTTTAGCAAAAATACTGTATGCTTGGGTCAGCAGTTGGTCGGCCGTATCGATTGAGGTCAAAGAAGAAAGAAAGAAAGAAAGGCGGACGCCTCACTGTTTCATCAGATATTGCTAGCCCTGCTATAAAAACCCTGTGCTGCTGGTGCTCACTGATGTCGCAGGAATAGCCATCCGCCTATTCTCATATAAGTTGAAGTTCACTGATTGGATAGATGTCTGATCTAGATGTCTGACAACATATGAAAAGCCTCGTTTACACTGCAGGTCTCGATGCCCAATTCTGATTTGTTGCTTATATCAGATTTTTCCTACCGTCTGTTTACACTTTCTTTCAACTATGACCCATATCCGATTCAAGTGTTTACACTTGCCATACCGTCTGAAACATCGCGCATCCTTAAAGGGAGGTTCTTGCACTACAGACTAGCCAAGATGGACGAAGGCGAAATATGCTTGATGCTAGCTTTGCGAAACGGAGGAGGAAAAGGGCCATCATTGCAGCCTGCGTATATGCTTCATTTATTGTGTCCTCAACAATTCAGAGGAATGTCTGGGTGCGAGTCGTGTCGCTCTCTGGTGGCTTGCAACAGGTGCGGGTTACCGAACACTGGCGCATCTGTTTGGGATGAGCAGCGCCTCGAAGAAGTCGCAGTTTTAATAATGTACAGAACGCAATTCCTCAGAAAATCTGATCTGTCTGTTTTCACGACAATCACATTAGCACATTTCTGATTTATATCTGATTTATTTCCACATATGAAGGAGGCCTGAAACCGATCTCGAAATATCGGAATGCATGCGTTTTTTTCCTGTTTACGCGGACATAGAACATATCCGATATGTGTCACATATGAGTAAAAAAAAATTTTAATTGGTTCACATTTAACTGAGAGTGTAAACCTACTGTAGCTAAAGTGGCACAGATCTGCTCTAAAAAACATCAGATTTGTGCGTTTAGACTGTCATAAGATCTGTGTCACATTAGGGGGAAAAAATGTGAATTGAGTCACTTTGTGCAATTAATGTCAATTTAGCTTTACTTAGCTTTTACCTCTGCCCGCTAGTTTATACTAACTTACAAGAGATACCTAGCTTGCCATATATTATTATTATTATTATTATTATTATTATTATTATTATTATATTCAAAATAACATTAGGTGCCACTTTTTCTCCATGTTTATTAGGTATCCAGGCCACCAAAACCAAGGCAAGCACACTGACGCTTTCATGTGCCTGGTGGACTAGCTCATAAATATATGATTTGTCCTGCCCCGCCGAAATAAATTCAGCAAGACTGCAACCTTGATAGTGTTGTTGTAACAAAGACAAGGTGTTGAAATAACACTGTAAACATGCACAGCTAGGTGATAATTACATTTGACATGTGTATGTATTAACAGGTGCGTTATATCTGTGAGTTTTATCATGCACATTCGTTATATGTCATTTATTTAATGACTGATGTATTTAAAAGAGCAGCAGCTGCCAGGATGATGTATACATTGGAGTTGTCTGATGCACCAGCGAGAGGCTACAAATCTCAGATTAAAAGACTGTTTTTTTTTTTTTTTTTACTATATTTACTATGGTTTCTTTGTGAGATATTGTGATGTCTGGTTACACTTTGGCTTGTGCTGACATTTCACCCCGGGGAACATCTCATATCAATGATTTTTACCTTCAGCTCCATAACAGCTGCAATGCTGCTTTTTCGACCTGTTAAGTAAGACAGATAGAGTTATCCTTTGTGGTGTGGGGTGTCGTTGCACACACACATACACACACACACACACACACACACACACACACACACACACACACACACATACACACACGGTGTTAGGCTTCATTGAAAGCAGCTGCCGGCCCAGCAGGGGTTTCAGCCCCACAGGCACCGTGTGTATGAACGCATGTGTGTAGATCCTGACCCATTGTCTGTTTGTTCTTACCCCCACCAGGGCAAATAAACAGCTGCACCTCAGGGTAGGTCAACATGCGCTCAGCACCATCTGAATGGATAACCTACTAATAATCCTGGAGGCGGCGCGTTTTACTGAAGTCAGCATGAAAATGTCCCTGTTGACTTTGGCGAAAAAACCCTTCCCTGTGGGATAAGATAATGCTACGTCAAGTGGTTACGACCAGCTCAGGATTTTCCTTTGGATTTCCACTTTGACCGCACTAGGTTGTAAGTGGCTCTCAACCCTAACAGGGGAAATAAAACATAATTCAGTAACAACCAAATCTCGTTTCATTAACTGATTTCCCCCCCCGAAATCGAACCCGCGAGGCAAAATCCTGCTAACACTCGCGTTAGCCGCGACTACTTTCCGCAGGTATGCGTTGTGTTAGCGGCTGGCGTAAAACCTGAAAGGTGTGTGCGCAGGGAGGGGGATCCGGTGACAGTCATGGCTTCCAGGGTTTCTCCTCTGCAACACAATATGCCTGATGTTTGGTCTACGCTTGTCCCTGGAGTGCTGGCGCGTTTAAACACAGCACAGTAACTCCAATAAGATGAAATGTGTCAGAGGCAGATAAGGTTTCTGTAGCTCACCGCTGACTTTCCTCCTCTTTTTCTTCCTTCCTTGCTCACACTTTTACTTATTGGAGCATTTCTGTCATGCCTGTTCAGTGTTTGGCTGCTATTTCTATTTACTTATCAGACTTGTTTAATTCACACTTTCTATCGGGTTCTAGAGACCCAACACCCTGGTGATTTTTGGGCTCTACCACATAATTCCATTCCGTAGCCTACAGTATTATCAGACACGCTATCAGGTGTGTTCGAGAAGGAAAACCACCAAAACGTATTGAATTCTCACAACCGGCACTAAGAGCTGCACATTTAAATGACGCTTACTTTTTCCGCGTAATGTCTGCCAAGCCCAGTGCTTTGTTTCCCCGCGCGATTTCATTTGATGAATCCGTGCCGCGTGTTTAAGCGTGTGGGATTGTTTTGGTCACTTGGCGCATGTTACCTCAGGCACTCTAGGGTCTTACAAAGTGGCTCAGGTTGTCTAATGAATTTATTATACATGCGAAACCAAAGGAGAGCTGGAAACACAATAAAGAAGAGCGTCTGCGATTGTAACAATAGTAGCAGTGGCTGCAGAGTGTCTCCGCTGGAAGCTATTGTTGAGGGGAAATTGCTTCTCCTTTGAAAGTACAATGACTTCCTCCTTCAACTAAGCAAAAAGAAGCGTCGGCAAGTGTCAGGGAAGGAAAACAGCATATTTACTGCAGGTGGAGGCACTCTTAAGACGTCTGTCTTGTCTCGCTTCTCTCTCATCTGTATATCATATCTGGGGAAATCGAGTAAAGGGTTTTAAACGAAAAAATAATCCATTTTTCATGCACTTGAGGGCCGTATGCAGGGTACGCCTCACCGCTGAGGAGTTTAGCAGATGCATTCTTGAAATTTTCTTTATGCCTTTGTGATAACTCCTCTTCTGACCGCAGACATCTAAACACAAGCTCACCACATCTGAATAAACTGTAAAGCTTTTTCAGAGAGACAACCCATAAAAGTATAATAAAGAGCCATTTAACAGACAAAGGCAGCTGCGGTCAGCCTAACAGACCCATTAACTTTTTAATACTCTCGTTCTCCCATGAAAAAAACTGGGTTTCTTTGTTTTGTTTTTTTTACTTCCCCAAATGATCTTCTTCTTCTCTTTTTAGAACCAAAATGGACTAAGATGTTTCAACTAGCCTTTCTCTTACTTCATAAGCTGTGAGAAATGTTGGCTTGGCTGTGTCTCACTCTCTTTTTCTGTATACTGTGTGTGTGTGTGTTTGTGTGTGTGTGTGGTTTGGCCCGATGTTTTGGCAAGCTGGTTCTGATTAAGCAAACTCTCTAAAGTATTACCTTCAGTACCCCACTATAGGCCTGACCGGGCTCGGGTCCTGTAAGATCTCATCATTAAGCAGAAATCTCTCAGGAAAGAGGCTGCTTTCGCTCAGTCATCCTCCTGGGGCACGACCAGGGCAATGCGGCCCCTCTCCCTTTACTTTCGGTACCTTATTAACCTGTTACAATCCCTAATAAATGGCGATTTATTATTCACGAGTGTATTCTGCAGAATTGTTACCATGTGTTTCATTTCTGCAAGGACAATTCGGGTTTTCCGTCTTGAACCTATGGTACAGTACGTAGACGCTTCAGTTTTAAGAAAACCATAAATACCCCACCAAATGGTGTCTGTGTCTCGCAGTGGAGTGGGAATGAAATGTATAATATCCTCTCTTTCTTCGGGGGTGTTGAAGGGATAAGTGCATTTTAAAATGCCGTAACCTGAGACGTGAGCCGCACCATCCATCCATGCAGTTGTGTGTTGGTCTAGTTCAGTATGGAGGGTGGTATTAACCGCTCCTTTATTCAGCTGAACGATTTTCTGATTTAAGCAGTGCACATGTTTAGTACCTGAAATGGCCATTAAAGAATATTTATATTATACTGTATATTGAAAAATTAATGCATTATAAGTATGTTCCGTGGTATAATTATTAGACATTGTCTATGGGCACCCTTTATTACTATATTATTATTATTATTATTATTATTATTATTTTAATATATTAAATATACCCCTTATTTTTTCATATTGCCTAAAGATTAAAAAAAAATAATTTTTTTTTGGCCAAAAAAATAATTAATAAATTGGTTGTTTATATACAGTACCAACCTCAACAGCAACCTCAATTCCCCTCCCATCTGAGTTCGAACCATTCAGCATGAAGCATCGTCACTATACTGACACTATACTTCGTACGGGTGCCACTGTGGCCGTATGGTTAGCACTGTCGCCTTGCACCTCCAGGGTCCGTGTTCGATTCCCGTCTCTGTGTGCATGGAGTTTGCATGTTCTCCCTGTGCTTGATGGGTTTCCTCCGGGTACTCCGGTTTCCTCCCACAGTCCAAAAACATTAACAAAATGCCCATAGTGTGTGAGTGTATGTGTATGTGTGTGTGTGTGTGACCTGCCACGGATTGGCACATTGTGATTGGCTCCAGGCCCCGCCTGCGCCCCTGGATACAGGATTAAGGTATAGATGATGAGAGTGAGTGAGCTCTTGAATGATTAATAGGTCGCTGTGTGGTTTACCAAACAAAACACACTGTCCTGAAACTGGTCAGGGAGCAGAAAATGAGAGCCAAAGACGTGGCACAAAATATTCCTCAAACTACCTTAAAAACACAAGAAAGTCTGCTGCTTTGGAACCAAAATGGTTAAAAATGAGGGGTGAAATGAGGGGTGACTTTTGCACGGTACTGTGCATTTTTCATCTCTTAACTGAAGCACTTTTGTGTGCAGTGCAAAAAGGCCAAATGCCATTTATTTTACTAAGAGTACATGTTTAGGTAAGCAGAACGGACAGTGACATTTGCTCCGTGTGTCTGTTCATTTTCCGGGCCATCTCAGAACTCAGATTCTGTGTTGCACTTTTATTGCCAGTCGAGGAAATGCATATGCTTAGTAATTGCTAATGAAATGAATCAATCTTGGTAGAAGCGGCATAAATCCCTGTTCACACCGTATTTGGGTAAGCTGCTTGTGGTGCTTAGCCTCTCTGATTTTGCGTGAGCCTCATCCGAAATGGAGAAAACATCCGATAAGCGTAATAACTGAATGGTTTTTCTAATAAAAACTAAACTTGCTCTCTCTCTCTCTCTCTCTCTCTCTCTCTCTCTGATGCTTGAATGTGCATCGTGACTAACCGGACAAAGTTAAAACACGTCACTTAAATTTAAGACTCCTAACATAGACCTCTTTGTTATTGATGCCTGGGGCTTTATTGTGTGTGTGTGTGTGTGTGTGTGTGTGTTGAGGTGAGCTAGTGGCTGGAGAGGTCTGTTCCATCTCTTTGGTATCGTTTTACAACCCTTTCTTCCCTCATTCCCATTCTGTCCCCTTTGCCTTTTCCATCACTGTAGCCTTTTGTACACACATCTCCTTTCTTTTTTTTTCTCCAATTCTTTTTTTTTTTTTTTTTTTCAGACAGTGCTCTTCCATACTTTAGCATATTAGCATATCATTGCCATGAGAGACCTCAACTTTGCAATTAATGGCTTTTTAATGGCTCCCTTGGCCACCAAATTATGCAGCTCAGCTTCAGTATGCCATTGAGGGGGCACCATATGGACAGCAGCTCAGCCCCATGCCGAGGGCTACAGAGGTTCTGGTGAGCTTTCTTTAAAAGTCAGCGAAAGTTTTATTTGTCTGAAGGTTGTGGGGGTCCAGGAGAGCTTAGGCTCCTCTTTATGTGCACTGGAGTGAGTGTCGGTGGGGTTTCGAGTTACAGTAAAGGTGGGTGTGTGAGGGGATTTGGGCTTTAAACCAGCTGTCGAGTGAAAGAACAAACCGAGAACCTTGAAGTGAACAGCTGAAGGAACCACGCCGGTCTTTAGATTCATGACAGGGAAACAACGAGCACCGACAACCTTGAAATGTGTGAATTCGAGTCGAGGTTTCACTGTCAGTCTCATGTTTGTGTATGATTCTAAATGCAGAATACTCAGTTAGTCCAGAGACATGAGCTGGCTGAAGATGAATGAATGACGCGTCTGGGAAGCATGTTTAGACGTGCAGTACTTCGCTTTAACTAATCAAGGTTGCTAGACAGGTGCATGAAACTGTAAGCAAACAGTCAAATGAAACAGGCAGCTGGTTTTACGATTGATTTTAACCTCCCGATGTTATTAAAGAATCCTAAAATGTAATCAAAGCGAGTAGGTTTTATGAGAGAAAGTTGCTAGGCGCACACTAATGAGCTACTCTGCCGTGATCAGTGGAAACGCGCCAGAGAACCTACTCGGCCGTTAGCGAGTTTGTGAAAGAAATTTGATTCCTCTGTATTCTTTCAATCCTTACCTTTCACGTAAGAGAGCAGAGAAATCCTTCTTGTTGAGCAGCTAGGCGTGGGATTTTTATTTTTTATTTTTTTAAAAATTTTTTACAGTACATGATGACAGGCATGAAACGCTGAGTTGTCTTTTTCTTCCAAATGCCTCCAGCCTTGTCCTCCAAGCACCACTAGTCAGCAGGGGTTGACATTTGCCTTCTCATTTACAGGCTAATTAGCTTGATTTATATCAAAAGGTGAAGCAACCTCTCTAGATGCCCATCCAGGAGGGAATTTTATATTGTAAAGAGTGCAATTTTTAGATGACGTGCAGGAAGTTTAAATTAAAAAAAAAAAAAAAATCAATGACATACATTCTGAATTAGTTTTGTTTTTTCTTCTAACTTGCGGCTTGTCAAGTTTTTTTCTGGTCAAGTTAACGGAAAAAAAAGTGTCTAATATCTTTGTTGCACTGCTTCCAGTTTGAACACAGTTTCTTGCCGCTCCCATGAGGCACCATTTGTTTCAGCGCAGCCCTCTGCTTGTTTTCACCATATCACTGTTTTTCCCATTTGCTTAGAGAATATGGCTGAAACCGTTATTTGTGAGTAATATTTTAGGGTTGTATACTTACAGGACTGCTTGTGATGATAATAATAGGGGTTCAGTAATTAATAATCCTTATGTACATAAAAAAAAGTGTACATTTACAGAAGACTTCATGCACAATACAGTTGTGAGACTCTGTAGCAGCTGCAATAAAATGATCCCGGTGAAGGTACCTGCACATCACAGGAACTTGGCTGGGAGTTTCTGCCACCTGATCTCGCTCAATGCCATTTACTGTACACACATTTGGGCCATTTAAAGGAGTTCCTGGGAGGCCAGTGTTTCAGATGTGAAGCAGGCAGCAAGATCATGGTTTCCAAGCACTAGTGAATTGCTGGATAAGTGCATTAGTGTAGCAGGGAATCATGTGGGGAAATAAAGGAGGTTTTAAATCTCATAATCATGTTCTGTTATTTTAACACGCTTCATAAATTGATAAAAATGAATGATGAACATTTTCCAAATGCCGATGAATTTTAAACGACCACAAACATGCCTTGAAGTGGAGCAAGAGATAGCATTCGAGAGGAAGCAGGGCTATCTGTACAGTGATAGAATAAGCACCCAGTGACCTGACCTTGACTCGGTCGAGCTGCTCTGGGAGGACTGAGATGGAAAGGTTTGAGAAAGGTGTCCAGCCTGAAACCTCCGGGAGTTTAGGAGGCTCAACAGCTCATGCAACTTCTTTACATTTTTTTCTTCTTCCTCACAAATATTTACCAGTGAGATATATATATATATATATATATAGCATCCTGAAACAAATGAAATGACCTATTCTGGAATGTGTGATTACTGGAAACAAACACAAATTGGTTTATTTATTAATGACATGGAGAACTAGATCCAAGCCAAGAACCTTCGACAGTGTTAAGCTTATAATGCTGACGGAGTGCTAGCAAGTTTTCAAAGTAGATTTAAAAAAAAAAAAAAACAGACCATCTTATAGAGGAAAATATGTAATCTGTTTAAGTTAAAAAAAAAAAAAAAATCCTAAGCTCCTTTTCCTTTTCATCATTTCCTCTCTAGTGCAGTGTATGGGTTATTGATATTCTGCCTTAGTGCAATATCTTTGACTCATGGCTTTCACTTCTGCAAATGTTATTTGGGTATGATTTATTTTTCCACTTAATTTAAATCCGGCAAGCACAGAGTAGGAAGAAAATTTTTTCTTTCTTTCTTTCTTTTTTTTTTTAGCACTTTGGCAGACTTGGACAATTGTTCAGTAAGTGTTGCGTAGTAGCTGTGAGATGTCATGCACGAAAAAGCACCCAGACTGATACAGTACAGCTGCGTAGAAACGACCGCTTGTTTTTATGCATTTCTGCTTAACTTCATGCAGCCTGGACGTGAACCCGACGCCTTACATACAGTAGGGTTACTTTTATTCGCATAGAGTCCAGTCCAGTACAGTGCTGTGCTATGCGTTTACTATTCATGTTGGACATTTTCTTGAGCCAGCAGAAAGGAGCCGCTATTCATCATCTGTTCAGCCTTTGAGATTACACCATGGTCTGTCTTGCTAATGGATTAAGGTCTTTCGCAATCTCTCTGCATTCCCATAGTGCAATTACAGAGGCTGATATTATAGTCCGTGGCTCAAGGCTTTGTTCTGACTCCCACGCCCAGCGTCTCGCCACTTGGTGTACGTGTGTGTACACACTGAGGTCGGGAAAGTTTCTGATATACTGTACAGTAGGTATACATGATAAGTGAGTCATTTTTGAGAGCATACATAAGTGAACTTAATCCTGTCTTACTTATGGGTTTGAGGTATGTGATGTCAGTTGCCTCAGGTCAATCTTGCATCATCAAAAAAGACAAAATGGATTAATGATGTTGCACATGTTTAAACTATCATTTGCAGTATTTTCTCTTAAAACAAAGGCTCCTAGCCTTACCGTGGTGTGTGAGAGATGGAAGTAGACGGCAAAGGCCTGTGTGTGTGTGTGTGTGTGTGTCTGCTCCCTAAGCTGGTTTCAGGAAGAAGCACATGTTCCCACAGGAGAGCGATTACTCACTAATATCCCAGCACTCAAAGCAAACATCTGCTCCACTTGAGCAGGCGTCGATTTCAGAACTACCTTTAATACTTCTTCCTTCCAAGATCACTCCTTAAGGATTATGCAGGTCTACCCAGAACTTTCTATTTCAGTCTGGTTCTTTAAAAGTGTTGTCAGGGGGCTTCCCATCTATTAAGAGTGTTAAAATCCTCTTCACATTTTATTCGTTACCGTACCTTCTGTGAAAAACGTAAATGTAGTTATTCATCGGATTTGCGAACGGGTATACGAGTCAAACCGGGACTTGTGATGAAATGTCGTGCGAGGAAAACTGATTAACGTTTACAGACGAATTTTTAAGCCCAGTCCGGGGATGAGTTTGATTTCGATTGGTGCAGACATTTTAACGAAGGCCCATACGTTCAAGTACAGTGGAAACCCGAGACTTTAAAATCATCAAATAAATGATCGGCAGCTTGCTGAGGAGACACGTCTGTCTGTGGGCACTGTACGCACTGTCATACCCGAACACCATTTGCACATTACAGGAGGTCAGCTGGGTGTCCAATCAGGGCTCTGGATTACTGAGCGAAACGTTCCACCTTGATGGAATCCCAGCTCTGGTGAAATTCTTGCATACGTGCATTAGTGGTAGCTAAAGGTAGTTTGTACTCTCATAGCTGTGTTCTTTTATTCTGCATAATACAAAGTCCTGCTTTGACTTGAACCCTCATATACAGTACGAATACATACAGTCATGTAAAGTTATAGACACTTCAGGAATGCGTTCTAAAATAACTCTCTTATAATAAAATATAGAAGCAGATTTGCTTTTTTAAACCCGTTTTCACAACTCCTTGTCCACTCGCACGACAGGTTTGACTCGGCGCGAGTGCTTGGCTTGCTTTCACACAGGCCGTAATTAAACAAGCAAGAATGCCGAACCATATTGGCCGAGTCTGAATGTTGTCTGAAAACCTTCTCGTAAAGCACATTCATCTCTTTAAAAATCCCTGAGAGTGGAGAACACTAAGCCTGAGGCATAAATGTGTTATAAGATCATTTAAATAGTTATTTATTTATTTATTTATTTATTTATTTACATTTGATGTATTAAAGTTTGTTAGTGGTGGTACGGCGGCTTGGCGGTTATCCCAGTTGCCTCATACTGTTCCTCCAGGGTTTGTCTCCGGTCTGCATTCGGTTGGATGATGCACATGCTGGGAAGGTTTCCTCCGGGGACGCTGGTTTCCTCCCCCAGTCTAAAGACATGTGGTTTACTGTAGGACGATTGGCGTTTCCAGTGTGTGTGAGTGTGTCTGTGCTACAGTAGTTCCCTGCGATGAGCACCGAAAAATACACTAGCGTTTGCTTCAGTTCCTGCGTTTCAGGGTTGAATCCCCTTTTCTCAGCTCAGTAGAACCGAACTCTCGGACAGAAGGTCAACACACAAATGCAACTCGTGCGTCCTCAGACTAAACACCGCTGATGCGTATTCAAAATCATTTTTGTATTAACATTTTTTTTTTTGGTCACATCTGGAAAGATCATCTTTATGGCCTCAGTATCAGTACTGGTATACTGTAGCGTAATCACCGTTAATCACAGTAACTAAAACTAAACCTTAAACACCACCACCACACCCTTCGTTTTTCATTTTGCATTATGCAGGCAGTTTCTTGTTACTTATTCTTCCTGCGAATTGCAACATCCAGCTGAGCTGGGCTCGAACGTGCTCAAAAATAAACATTCAGGAGGACACACTGGCTCCTCGCTCCCGTTACTCTCCCTCTCATCCATAAGAGGAAGTTCTTTAACTCCTCCGGTATGTACCGTCGAGTCTCTCTCTCTCTCTCTCTCTCTCTCTCTGTTAGTACAGGAGTCGGAGGTAGCGCGTCGGCCGCCGCATTCCGAATTGGCCTTTTGTAAAGCTGTCGTTAGTGTTTACTGTCTGAAAGCAGCTGTCGTTCAGAGGGAAGCGCAAAGGTGTCGCACAAAATAAAGACGGAGGAGCCAGCGTTTATGTTCGTTCGTTTATCATCTCCGTGTACTGTAGTTGTGTTGACTGCAACAGGCTCAAAGTCCTAAACTAAAACCATAGCCAGTCGGTAATTAAACACTTTACGATGTACTGTACGGTGGTCTGATGGCTCTAACAGCCACAGTGGTGACGGCAGCCAAACCTCCCATCATCATCCGTTACCAGTACCGAGGTGCTGTTGCACACTGAGGATTTAAATATGCAGCCTTTCAGGCTCCTCTGGTAATAACAGCCTTCCGTCCAGTGTGTGTGTGTGGGTACTTGTGCGCTTATGTGCATTTTTGTGGGCATCTTTGTGGCACAAGAGCCGTGTCTACTGTGGGCCCATGAAGGATCATTTAGGGTCATGTGCTTTCACAATTCCATTAGAACTTGGATGCCTGAAAAACAGCCCACAAGCACTCTCCTCTCTCTGTCTCTCTGTCTCGCTCTCACACACACACACTCACACACATGTTCACACACAAAGACGTAACAGTCATCATCATGTCAGCTGTGTTTGTAAAGGCCCTGGGGAGAGAGGCCATGGTCCTGTAAACTCATTCATTTGGCTGCATGGCAGATGTAGCATGGAGACGGCTAATGAGAAGAACAGCTCTGTTTGTCTGCTGAGTTCTGTAACATGTCACACATAATACGGATCATCCTACTTTATTTGTCTTCATGAGAACATCTGTCAACCACTGCAACCTCCGTTGCACTCAATGTCTTTGTTTTTCCTCCAACATTATATGTAATCATTTATGCATTATTCTGATGAGGTGTCTGCAGATCTTCTTTATTATTATTATTATTATTATTATTATTAATAATAATAATATTATTATTATTACTTACAGCTGCTATAAACATCTGAGTCAGATCTCCTTACCGCAGACGTAACATCCGGGACAAACTGATGAAGTTATACATAGTTCTCTCTCCTTCTTTTTTTTTTCACATTAGGCTCTCGTTTCTGAGCCCAAAGTCTGGCGCATTTCGATCAAAGAGAACACGATCGTTCCACGATCAGGGACCGTCAACAGTACAGCATGCTTGGGCACAAATCGAATCGTCGAATCGGATATGGAATCAATACCTGAGAAAGGAATTAGATCACCGTTTAGCCGCAACATCATCAGTGCCATCTGTACCCCTCGAAATCATGCCTAATGTAAAAACGTCCTTATTCCTATATAATACTGTATATATATATATATATATATTATTTGCCAAATCTGCTTTGGCAACACAGTTGGCACCGTCGCCTTGTACCTTCAGGATCCGGGTTCGATTCCTGCCTCGGGTTCTGTGTGCATGGAGTTAGCATGTGCTTGGTGGGTTTCTTCCGGGTGCTCTGGTTTCCTCCCACAGTCGAAAAAACATGCAGATAAGGCGAATTGGCGTTTCCAAATTGCCCGTACTGTGTAAAAGAGCGTGTGAGTGAGTGTGTGTATGTGTGTGAACCCCCAGATAGGCCAATGGATTGATAGGCTTGATAAGCTCCAGACTTCCCGCGACACTGTATACAGAATAAAACAGTATAGATGATGATGGTGGTGATGATGATGATGATGATAACGCTGGGGCCACTATGACTATACTGTATATCCATCATCTGCATTGTGTTCACCTTCACCATATTTAACCCACTGGCTTGACTATTAAAAGTCCATATTTCGCTTCGTTCTGTGCCTTCCGTGTTTGAACCGTCAGTATTCTTTGTATTTTCCTGATATATTTTGCTTCTTGTCTCTGTTACGTCTTAGCTTTAGCGTTGTAGCCAACAGCTTCTCCGTAGCCATAGTTTTTTGTGATTCTGTTTGGGTTGCATGTTGGCTCTTCATCAGGAGAAAATTTCACTATTTAGGAAACGTCTGCACTCGCCTCCGGTGACAGAAAGACCGTGTGAGGTAACAGTGTGGTCTGGTTATGATCAAGCTCGGAGGGAACTTGGAGCAGTCACACCAGGGCAATCAGAAATGACCAACTGTAGCAAGCTGAGCGATGCACTGTATAGCACCTAAAAATCATGATCGATGAAGATTAAAAAAATATCAGAAAGCCGTGTATATATATTGGACTTTTAATCAATAACAATGGAAGACTTACAGTCAGCCTAGCATTTCAGCAAAGCAGCATAAAGTCAGTGCAAATACTTATGCATCGTTCAGTCCAGCCGCCCACAGCCAGTACTGATAAAGTATCTTGCGTTGTTTAAGTGCTAATAGACTGGACCGCACATCACTGTAAGGTGTATTGAGTTCAGAACTGACCTCTGTGTGAGCAGACACCTCTCGCCGAGCGACATTATCAGCATATAAGTGTTTGTGTGCACACACTAGTACTTCACTTCTTCTGCCCCTTTTGAAAGGGTACACGCGCCTGAGTTTATTCATATGAAGAGTGAAAGGAGCTGGAGGTCATATCTACAGACAATATGGACTCGATCTGACCTCCATCATAAAGGTCAAAAGGCAGTGTGTTCTTCTAACTGATAGCATTAGGAATGAAGGTGGCTCAAATGATGATCAATGGAGCCATTTCACTTAGACACACACAGTGTCTCTCACACACACACACACACACACACACACGTACACAGTGGTTGTAGCGTGTAACTCACCAGGTTGACAAGGAGACAGCTGGAACCCCACACCCCGAGCCTCTAATTTCCCCACTTGAACGCAGGGAGTTTGTCAGCTGCACTCATTCCCCTTTCAACGGGCCCCAGGGCCTGGCGTGCCACGCTCGGTTAGATCAACCCCCCCTCAACCGTCTCCTTCATTGTCTCTTCATTGGGGATTAGTGTTATTGAATTATGGTAAAGCTCCGTCACTCTCGGTGCTCCCCGCACCAGCTTCACCCTCCCACGTTCACCCCTTCAGACAGAGCGCTGAAGGTCAGAGGAAGTGCAGCCCTCCGAAGCGTGGCACAGCCACCTGGGCACAAGCTGCTTTCGGAGAGAGGTCTAACTCTTCACACTATGACTTTGACGCATCAGCATGTGACCCGGTGAAGAGTCATAGCGATCACAAAAGGGACCGAGAAGCAGAAAAGAAAGGCATAAATAGATAGACGCAGAAGAGGCAGCAAATGGAGGAAGGAGGAGATCCTGGTTTCTCAGATACCGAAACAGGCTTTTGTCTTTCCACACGAGTGCTCTGTGTGTGACCCGGGCTTCTCATCTTTTCACATCAGGCCGATGCTGAATTTCAACTTGGCCTCTAATCCTTGATTAACTCGAGGCTTATCAAGGCTTATCGACGATTATCACTTCATCTATATCTGATGAATTCTTAATTCTGATTGGTCAGAAGCGTTGGTTGTGTTGCTGTAACAAGTGCATCAGACTGCAAAACGCATCAAAGCTTCTTATTAACATGCGCGCTCTCATATGGTATCGTTTCTATAGAAACGACTAACATGGACATAAATGGGGGGAAAAAAACGCCCTGAAATGTTTAGCAGAGGCAGCAGCATCACACCACAAGAAAAAATCCATAACAGCTCTCGGTTATACTTAATATAATACACATACGCGGGGCATTCGAGTCAAACCGGGACTGGTAAAGAAATTTCTTGTGAATGAAGGGCTAAAACCGATTGATATTTACAGTGCAGAAGATTTCATGAGCACTATCAGTACTGCGATGAGACTACACTCCATGGTGAAACATTTGAGCTTTTTTTAGACGTCCGTGCACCCGTGACTGAGGATCTTGGTCGAGATGGCTCGGAGCCCACTGTAGTGAACGTTCAGTGAGTGCAATGTCTGAGCAGATACAGTCCTGACCTCAGTCCAAGCCGTTCCCCACACGTTTGTGCCAATAAAGGAGTTCCTGGGATGCCAGTGTATCAGATGTGACGCAGGCGGTCTAATCATGGCTCCGGCGTCCTGACCACCTTGATGGTATCTGAGCACTAGTGAATTGTGGGTAAGTGCATTAGTGTAGCTGGAATGGAAGAATAAAGCTAGTTTTTCCTCTCATAAGTGTGTTATTCTGCACAATCAAGGTCCTTGAACAGACCAGATGAGACCACATTTCAAGGAATTGTACTATATATAAAGTGAAATGTGGTGTGTGTGTGTGTATATATATATATATATATATATATATATATATTTTTTTTTTATCATAGAAATAAAATGAATTAATATACATACAACTTTATTAGACTTTACAAAAAGAATGCTTAATGTTACAGTCTTAAACCCCGAGTCTCAGAGTGAAGTCAAAGCACTTAAGAGAAAAAGAAACGACCAGGATTCCATTTCCCCTCCATCTTCTTCCCCCCTTTCTCATTCTCCACGCTCTCTCGTTCTCTCCCAGACCTCCTGTGGCTGAGGCACGAGGCTAAGGTCACCTATAAAGCCTGTGTTTTAATAACCCCCCAGTACCCTTACCGCCCACCCCCACCACACACACACACACACACATTCTGAGTGGTTTTCTTCATGCCTCACTCTCCAGCCATTTCTCTTAAATGCTGTGTGAAGACTTTCTGCATGGACAGTCATGAACACACACACACACACACACACACACACACACACACGCACACACACACACGCACACACAGAGTTACTAGTCATAAACCCAGTTTAATGTCATTTAACATGTCTGCACACATGCAAAGGATAAGGTCCAGCTAGCTGATCAGATGGATTAAATTAAGCCTCTCATTTTTCCTGCTTGTTTTTTTCTTTCCCTTCTCTCCCACTCAGTCTTTGCCAGTGGCCAAGTAATGTTCAGTGGGAGAGGAGGAAAAAAATTGAGTGGAGGATTTTTGTTTTCCTGTGTCTGATGAAAGCAAGGGAAAGGAGAAGGAACAAAAGCGAGAGAGAGAGAGAGAGAGAGAGAGAGAGAGAACATGCTATAACAGTGCCCAAGTTCAGTTATGCTGCGACTCGCCAACAGGAAACTCAAGCACCGGAAACCGTGGCCGGAATCTGGACAAACACAGTGCCGACTGACCGGAGTCTGTGGTGAACGCCTGAAAGCAATAGAGAATGTGTGAGAAAATGCAGGAATGCAGACTCGCTCTGTTGTGCTGTAAAACCAAACCTAAAGTCTGCACAGACGTAGTTTAGCACGCCGGCGTAATTACTGTACGTCTAACTACAGCAGACCAAAAGCCTAGCTGCTTCTAACAAGCGCTTCTAACCGATCAGTAACAACCCGAGTTCAGCCTCAATCCCAGACGGCGAGCTGAGAGCGAGACGTTACCTCACGAAGGCAGTTTACAGCAGGGCAACGGTTCGTAACGCAGGTGATAGCACGGTGAATCAGTGGACGCAGTTAAGACACTGAGACACGCAGACACCTCGTCCGCGGCCGGCAGAGAAGACGGAACGGGAAACGAGCAGCGTCGGAATATTAAGCCTCGCCACACATTACCACACGCGCATTATTGCAGTAATGTTCCATAATTTGATTTCAGTAATAAACAACTCCGTATTTCATGGTGCAATAGAGCTTTAAAAAATCTTTGTACGCCGGGGGCGGAAACTCAGTACGCATTGGCACGTCGCCCTGTTTGCGTGTTTTTGCGTGAAGCGTATTTACCTTTATGAAGTGTCAGGAATGGAAATCATTACGATCCCTGTGTGACCCAAATTTGACAGCAAGCTGTCATTTTCCTGCACAATGAGGGGTTTGAGGTGGCCCCAAGGGCCTGAAGGATGGACAGTTGGAGTTGTGTACATGCACACACACACACACACACACACACACACACACACACACACACACACACACACACACACACACACACA
>QMIH01000931.1:160180-199515 GCA_003987875.1 Clarias batrachus
GACATCAATCAGGATGGAGGGCTGTTCGATGTTTACCATAAAGCCCAACCTGAGATTGATTTACGCTCTGCGCTTTTGACTCCAGCCGTTTCCTTTGTTTAGAGTTTCAGACCGTATTTCACTGAGAACGCACTGAGTGTTATGGAAATGGAGGCAGCTGCGGCAATTGTTTTGATCCGACGCAGGGAGATTTGTTGAGATACAATATAGTGTGCATACTCATGCATGAACACACACACACACACACACACTCACACGCACAGAGACAGAGACACACTGATCCTTGGCCAGACATTTGAATAACAGTAATCCATGTGCCAGTGATTGTGTAACAGTGAGACAGTATTAAGGATAAGCGGATCTTTTCCATTAATCATCAACCAATGGCTTTGCAACTTTTTCTTTACCTGCTTTATGATTCCTAACTCTCTGAAGAGAGAAAGGGTTTAGATTTTTGTTAATTCAATTTACTTCTTTACTTTTTATGCATTCGTTTTTTTTTTCATGTTTTTTTTTGGAAAACCACTTGAAGGCTGAATTTCTATGAATAGAATTGGTTATGTTGTTTTAGTTGTAGTAGCATTAATCGTATTCTACTACTACTGAATCCTCTAATAATAATAATAATAATAATAATAAATATTATTATTATTATCATTATCATTCATAAGTTCAAGTCAAACTGGGACTTTCTTGTGTACAACACGACTTCTAGCGCAGTACGGTGATGAGACACTAACGCTCAGTAAAACATTTCAGTGGATCCGATCGTGGCTCCATTGTACTGAACACCCTTCTACAGTACCTTGACGGTATCCAAGCACTAGTGACACACTGGGATAAACGCATGGGAGTGTAGCATGGGATTATATCGAGAAATAACGTTTCTGTACAATCTAAAGTCCTGGTTTGACTCGAATGTCCCTCGTAACAATGCCGATGCCGATGCCTCATCTGTGCTGTATGCATTCGCCCAGGTGAACTTGTAAATCCTTGTACTGATGATAATACTGACACTCGAAGGCATTTCCTTCCTCCCTTCCCTCACTCCACTCCTCTCTTCCTTTGCTGCTTCCCGCATTTCCTGTCTTTATATGAGCCTTGAAGAGGTGCTGAGAGAAATACAGGAATGCTCGCCTGTTTGCCGTCTTTCATCAGGGGATAGTCATGCTTGGGTGGGCTGCCATTTGTCCCGGTTCTTTTCTCCACACACACACACACACACACACACCCGTCGCGGCTTCCCATCACCTTCCTTCCTGTCACACGTTTTTTTTTTTGTCCTGAGGATGATTCCGGGGCTGTGCATGGTCCGTACCACCTCACGGTGCAGCTAGAGAGTTCCTAGAGCCAGCCGATTGGTTGTCTTGTAAAAGTAATATAGTGGCCTGTGACATGCTGGGTGGTGCGTACCGACCCAGAGGAGGCGAGACGGCAGAAAAAAAATCCTGCTGAAATTAATTGAATGTGCGGTCAGTGGCTCTGTAAGAAGATGTGGGGGAATTCAGGAGTGGTAGTGGTGTCATAGGACGTGCTCGGAGACCTTCTGACATTCTATCCAAACCTCCACTCACTTCATGCAGGATAAGTGGAGCTCGTGATCATCTTTCCTTTGGAGCAGATTTCCGTCTGCCTCTTCACTTATTGATCTTTTAAAGTGGTGGCAATCTGTTACAATCTATCTCTGTGTGTAGCGGCATGTGTCACTATTCGTATGTGTGTGTGTGTGTGTGTACGGGGTATATAAAGATTCTGAGGCTTTCTGTACGATGCTTGTTTAGCATGTATTCTTGGAAAGTGGTCTTGGGGTCAGGTCTACAGGAAAGTCTTAACGGGAGCGGGTGCCGTGCGTCGTGGTTTCTCTCTAACTCGAATTGATTTCACATATTAAAATGATCTTACATTTACACGGAGCAAAAATCATTTCGATGCAACATAACATTTGTATGTGCAATCGATGGATGTGCATTTTTCATGTACTGTAAACACAACAAACCTTTGTTTTTTTCCCTCCCGGTGTTGGGAAACCAATATTGGGTTTGTTTTCGTCTTTTAACTTTGAGAGAGAGAGAGAGAGAGAGAGAGAGAAGCAGGTGAGAAAATATTTATATAGCTGCTGTCTTATGGATGTTCCATGACAAACACATTAATAAGAGATACAAAAAGGTATTTTTATTAAATTGTACTTGCCAACAAATAGTTTTGGTAAGTGATAAAAGGGATAAAACATTTCAGGATGTGGGTGAAAAATCAATGTGTGGGTGGACACATCACGGCAACATTAATTGTGACAATAATAATAATAATAATAATAATAATAATAATAATAATAATAAAAACAATTAATAAATGATTATTTCCTAATTTTCAAGTTTGCGTGTGAATTAATAAGTGTGTGCATATTGTGTTTTAAGATGAAGCCACACACTCATTTATGTATATGTGTGTGTGTGTGTGTGTGTGTGTGTGTGTGTGTGTGTGTGTGTTTGTGTATTTGCTTGGAGAGATAGAGAGAGAGCGTAGCCCAAACACTCTTTATCTCTCAGTCTCTCTAGGGTCAGTCTTTGCAGGACAATGCTGGTTAGTGCTGGTGGAGAGACACGACGATGACAGTGTGTAGCTCCAGAGGCAAGCAAAATTGTTAAAATTGGTGGAGTGTAAAAAAGGAAAGTGGGTGTAATGATAACAGTGAACTAGAACAGCAGGCATTCCGGGTCAAACATGTTCCCTCAGTCTATGTGTGTGTGTGTGTGTGTGTGTGTGTGTGTGTGTGTGTGTGTGTGTGTGTGTGTGTGTGTGTGTTTATGTTAGATATCTGATGACTGGTTCAGTTCAATGAATAAAGCAAACAGAGACCCACACACACACACACACACACACACACCCACACACACACACACACCCACACACACACACACACACACACACGTTATGTCTTCATCTGTCTATCTCTAGCCTCCCCATTCTTGACGCCTTTCCTCTTTTTTCCCCTGCTTATCTGTCTTGTGTCCCGATTTCCTTTGTCCTAATCACACTTTTTTTGTACAATCACACTTTTTTTTTTTCCCCACTTTCTCACACTGTTTCTCTCTCTTTTTTTCTCTTTCACGTTCTTCACCATTCATGTTCACACTCTCTGAGCTGTGTGAGGTGACCATATATAGCTTTCAGCCCGGTGCTATAGAGTGCTATGCGAGCTCCATAATCAGGATCTTTTAGGACGACTTCTCCATAGGTGGCCTTAAAGCTGATTTATTGCTAGTGCTCTTCATCCGAGTGCGCTGCTCACAGCCTCCTACTCCGACACTGGCTGAAAAGGTCATTGGATAGCCGTTTGGGCTAGGAGGCGTTGTAAAAGATTGAGGGAAATATTGACCAGGTTTGGGTCATTTAGGACGTACGCCAAACGGGTGTGTCTCCGGTCAGATAAACCTCCGATGTTTAATTTCCAATTCAACCTTTTTTTCTTTTCTTTTTTTTTTTTTCCTTTCCTCCAACATGTATGGATTTGTTAAAATATTCATGAAACCGAAAAGACCGACAGACACAAAACAAACGTGTACACGGGCACATTATCTTCCCGAACGCACTTCCGATTGCTTCTGGGGTCCTGTTGTGCAATACGGCGTGCAATAATAGATGGAGGGCACACAATGTTTGGCCCAAAGCCAACTCATATGCGCAGTTCAGATTGCAATCTTACTCTGTAAATATCCACCAGGCCATGCAGAGGCAGTGATGGAAAGCTAGAGAGGAACGGCGGAGGTGGAGGAGAACGCCAGCCCCTTACAAGCCATTATTGCTCCCTGCTGGGTGAGAGAAAGGAAGGACGGAAACCTAATTGCAAGTGCAGTGTAAGGGAAAAGAATTTGGAAGTGAGTGACCTTATCAGAAAGAAGAATGGAAAGCGAGCTCGCTGAAATGAGGAGAGCGGGCGAGAGGAAGACAAAGAGAGGAGGGGAGGGCATGTGCGGTATACCGAGAGACTACGAGAACTTGTAAAAGTATTTAAGGAATGAGGCGTCAGTCGTTCAGTCCAGTATAACAATAATAAGTAGGCTTTTATATGTCGGATCCTATCTAGAGCCTTCCCCTCTATCCTCCCTCGCACTGTTAAAAACCACTTTTAACTCCCTCATCCCACTGACTCCTCCACCCTCGTGCCTCTCTCCCTCGCTCTCTCGCTCATCTCTTCCTCTTTCATGCCGTCTGTCTGAGCTTAACAGGCTGCTGTGGGAAGTGCCAGCAATCGCTCCTGCTAATGTCTGTTTGATGAAGATGCCACAGATTGTCAGCGTGATAAAGCAGTGAACTACATCTGTCAACTCCCGACAAGCTCACTCGCCGCCTTATATACCCGATAAGCTAGAACGCAGTACGGACAGGGGATCGAGGGGGAACGTGGTCTCACTGTGCCGCGACTTAACTGATTTCGCCTTACGGTAGGTGACGTTCAGTGGACTTTACAATCGCTGAAAGCACGGAACTGTTGCAAAATCAATGGTCCTGTAGCGAGACTTTATTCAAGGTGAACAACCGGACGGAACTCGTTCCTAAAGAATTCTCACTTGGCTGCGATTGTAAACGCTTAACGGTGCAGAATGTGTCTTTGTATTCTTTCCAGTAATATCAAATCTGACAGCCAGTTTTGCTCCGCGCTTTGCTGTCCATGAAGTGATCCCCGCTCCAGATAAACAGGACTTCTTAGCACTACACTGTAGGTCTTCAACCTTTTTTCCCCTAAAAGGCAGCTCACAGACCATTAAAGCTGCCGATGTTTGTAGCAAGGCTGACGCAGGCCGAGACTCACTTCTAGCTGCAGCAAGAAGCAAAAGCACAGCTCCAAGTATCTGATAAAGTACCCCGAAAGTCACAAAGGCCTCTATAACCCTTAATACATCATTTTACAAAACACCCTATTGATGCTGTTCGATGTGTAAGTTTACTCTCACAGTACAGTGGCGTTTCATACTCTACCTCAGTGCTGTAACTGTAGTGAATCCAAGGTCAGCGATGTTTAAACACTGACGCGGGCCAGGCGCAATAAAGCTCAGTGCAAAGCCTTTAAATATGTAACTGTCCAGTAAGCACAACCCAAACAGGGTGTCTCCTTCTAGTTAAACATGTCAGGAGAAAGTAAAGATGCCGGATTGAAATAATAATGTGTGTTTACATTTAATGCAAGGAGAGATCACCACACCTCACAGCTGAACTGTTCACCAAAGACCCACAGTAAGGTTACGAACATGATGCGCTACATTAATCAACCCAAAGCCCAGTGCGCAGCTAATGTACTGTACAGTATGTATCATCCGTACACTGGGATGTATTGTAAAGATAATACAATTTTTCCTACTAACTATAGATACGAGGTACGTTCAAGTCAAACAGGGACTTTTGTCTGATTGTGCAGAAAACCAGAATATAGGTATCAGGGTAAAACCTACCTTTATTTCTTTCTCTATATAATCCCCTAACACATTACGCACTTATCCCTGCGTTTCCCTAGTGCTCGGATACCATCAAGATAATAACTCCCGGCCGAGTTCCCGTAACGTGAATGATCGTGTGTACAGTTCCCACACCCAGACACATCTCTTCCACATCAAGCTATCCGATCGATTTTCAAGGACCAGGTGTTCCACTTGCTAAATATTTACAGGACTGACCTCACTGGGCTCCGAGCCACCTTGGCCGGGATCGACATTCACAGCCTTCTTTAAAACATTTGCATGATGCAAATCACTGCGGTTAAGAGTCCGATCAACGTGCTTGACGTCTTCAGTAGATGCAAATCGGCTTTAAGCCTTCATTACATCGCCAAATTTCATCGCAAGTCCCGGTTTAACTTGAACGTCCCTCATAGTGTGTTGATAATTTTCTTTTTTTTTGCATTCTAACATTAAGTTAAGGCTAGCTAAGCTAACATTACTGGCTAGCAGTTATCACGCTGATCCTTAGCTCAATAAGGTCAGGGTACGTTTAGTTTCTTTTTTTTTTTTTCATCCGGTTAGAATCATTTCGAGTTTTCAGTTGTGTATGTGTGAAACTCTGTGCTTAGTGCTAGTACCTGTAGGTTGCACTGTCCTCTGGATATCCTTCACGTTAGAGTCTGCTTTAAGCAATTACTTGGAGAAAAGAGACGTTATCTTGTGTATTCCTGAATTTCATCCCTGCAGGTCTTTCTGAAGTCGCCTGATGGAGTGCCGCTAATTATAGATGCAGCGCTTGTGAGAGGAGGCTCTGTGCGGTCACCGCTGATTATGTTCTCGCGCTCTTGCTTATTTCGTTCCCTCTCACTCTTTTTGATAGTTTCTGATCCCCCAAACCCCATTAAGCTGCGCCTCTCTCCAACTCCATACGCCAGTTCTGACCTCAACTCAAGGCACTTATTTTAGATATTGGCGAGTGACGTGGGTAGTTGTGGAAGCGGTTGTGGCTTTCGATATCGCTGACGCAGGGCTCGTAATGTGGCTTACGGTGTAGTTCATATCCATTAAATAGAACAATTGCGTGCATATAAAAAAAGAACGGCTGCACTGAAAATCTTCTCCCCGAGAAGACCTTTGGCTTGTAAAAACATGCTAGAAGAAACTATGTGGATGTTTATTTGCTCTTGGAATGTTGAGGTTTTCTGAGACACTTCTAGTTTAGAACCCAAGTCAGTGAAGCTACTCGGCGTATGTTTGCGTTTCTTATCCTTACAAAGTTATCAACCTGGTTAATCCAAAGTGTAAACATTGTGACGGCTCTCCAGTACCTTCAGGAGATTACTCTGACTGACTGCTGTTTTAAGAATCCCGGGAGAGACATGGTTCTGACCTTAGTGGGTTTAGAATGGCACGGACGTGGGGGATCAGAGCAACTGGAGTGGAGTCCAAAAGTTTGAAACCACATTGAATATCTGAATAATAATCTTTCCAATTTGGAAATAAGCAGAAGGTTTTAGAAAATGTAAAATATTTACAACCGAGAAAGTATAAGCTCAATATCTGAACAATGTAATTTTCAAGATCCGGCATCATTTCTAGGTCCATGTATAAATGTCAGCAAATCTGAGATATCGACTATGATATCCACTTTGTACGAAAACTCAGATTCATGAATAAACTCTTCTCTTGAAGCCAGTCTTCCGAAGACAGTCTGTTGGATTAGAGTTCAAATGTATCGTAAGGTTTTGCACAAACTTCTAGAGTTCTTGAGGGAACTCTGTAATGCCAAAAAGCGCAGTGGTTAGCGTTTCGAGTCTGTATGCGCTGAGTTTGCATGCGCTCCCTGTTCTTGGTGGGTTTCCTCCTGGTTCTCTGGTTTCCAAAGACATGCAGAGTAGACTAATTGGCGTTTCCAGATTGTGCATGAGTGTGTGTCTAGGAGTAAACTGAGGTGTGCAGATGTGTAAAAATGCAAAAAGATTATGCAAAGCAATGAAACGCGACGAGCCATCGCCGCCAACAGGAAATAAACGTAATAATTGAAAAGGTTGCATTTTTCACGTGAGCTGTTTTCACCAGTATAATTTAAAAGGAAAATGATTCACTTAGAAATGAATGCAAAATCGAAGTATTTTCACTAGTAGCCTCACACGTTTGGATTTGGAATATCCCCTTTTTAACTGGATAAAAATTGTAAAAATCGGTTGACAGCACTGCTAAAAACACATTTTCGTATACAGTATGTCTACTGAGGTTCTGTATCTTCTTCTTCTTCTTCTTCTTCCTCTTTACTTCAGCTGTGCTGTGATCTCATAATCACAATCATATATTTCCTGTAACATGAGTATCATTTTACATGATTAATACATTTAAGCCAAGTGATGTTTGAATTCTCATGTTGGAAAACTCTATAGTGAGCCAAACTAAACAGTACAAAAGGTTAAAAAAAAAAAGCTGCTGTTTTCTCCCACTGAATTGCTCTACACAGTTCTGCGGTTCAGACTGCAGGAGGAAAGGATACTTAAAAAGCAGGACAGAGGAATGCGGCCTCCTTGTAAATCTTAAAGTGGGACATTTAGGCCAATTAGGCAGATGGGAAACAACATCAAATACCAAAAGGTTCAGCAGGAGTTACCCGAAAACTCATTCCCAATGAACTGACTTGGACCGAGTCCTGGATATTGGCTTTGCCTCTGCTGGTTTAACGCAAAGCTCTATATTTAGCTGGCTGCACTACAAAAGTACAGAGTTACGTTTTTCCAAAAATGAAAGATTTTACTGATTTTCAAAGTGATTCAAAGTACTTATTCAGGATTTGGTCTCTGTACGCATGTAGTAAAGATGAAAAGAGTGGTGGGCAGGAAAGCTTTCGCCCCATCATCTGGAGATCGAATCTCGATGATACCACGCACGTCCATGGCTGGAGATCAAGAGAGCAAAGCTGGCTGTGCTTTCTGGGTGAGAAAGGTGATCTTCCATGCTTTTGAATTTTTTAATTAATTGTCAATAATACAACATTGATTTCGCAAGAAAACGCATCTGATAACATTGTCATTTTTAAAAACACATTAATAAGCTCTTCTTTTCAAATCGCCTCTGAGCCGCCCGTTTACGTTCTTTTATCTATGGCTATGAATCTAACACACATCTAAATCCCTCTCTAAACCCTGATCAAGGGCGCTAATTTGTGTGAGGAATGAGGGACCGTGTAAGGGACGACTGTACTTTGTGCAATAACTTTTTCATTTGCATTTTTCTCCCTCTCATGATTACGCTCCTTAATAATTATTTCACGATTAACGCAATACAAAATATGGTGTTTGTCAACCAATCGTAGGAATACGATTATCCATAAACACGTCTAAAAGAAATTGTGGTACAGTGAAATATTTATATTTCACTTTCCCAAAAAGCCACAATGAAGAACGTTTTGAGTTCATCACATTAGTTACAAAGGACATGCATGGAAATGAAAGCATAACAATTGCCCAGTGCTGCAGAGAATGTTTGATTTGACACTTAGATGTGTCAGAGTGCTCTGCCCAAAACTGCAGCGGGATCCATAATTTAACGTCTCCTACACGTGGGACGGAGGCACAGAGGGTCACAGGCACTGTGGGAAATTCTTTTAACAAGGATGTCAGGAGTTCTTTAGCTGCAGGGTGTCAGACACTTAATATAGATGAAATATTAATGAGGTATGTGACATCCACCTACGAAGTCACCAAGTCTTGCCTAGCTATTTCATACACCTCCACTAGAATAGATGGATGATTTTCTGATTGTTCGCTAATAGAATTTGTCCCAATCTTGGATCCTAGATTAAATCTTCATTTTTTTTTTTTTCCCCTCTCCCCGCAATTTCCTGTGAATGGTGTGTTTTGATTTGTGTACACTAATAAACCATTACTGTCCCTTGTTCATGCGGATATAGTACAATATATGTACTAGGGATGTAAAATGAGCCTCATTGAGGCATGTCATGCAGCAAATTTTGAATTCCGCTTTAAATGAATGTAGGATTTAATTACCCAATTAGCTAGGCAATATGTTAATTGTGCATTCATAATAAGTTCACAGTGCATGCAGATTGAGAGCTTAATATGGGTTTTCAGATGTGGCTAGGACACTGATTTTGTACACATACTCTCTTTTATTAAAAATATACTCTAGACTTTATCGGCTCCATCTGGGTATCTACAAAATATAATTTTAACAACATTCCCCTGTATGGCCTCGAACAACCTTTAACATGGTTAAATTTGGGTATTTTGTGCTTTATGTAATTCTAAATTCTACAACTAAAATCTGCTTTCCTTTTTGTTTACAACCACAGGCGAAGTTATAAGTCTAGTTACAACTGAAAATTAAAAGGGAAAGAACTGCATATAAAGATTCTAAAGACTACAGCACGTACTGTAAGCAAGATTGGAAGGTAAATAAAACCGTTTCCCCTTTGGTTGTTGTTGCCAGAACTGATGGAATTTCCAGACACATAAAACATACGTGTATATCTATACACTATATAGATATACTTTTATAAAGGACTCATTTTTAATGTGTTTGTCTTTAAACCTTAAATTTGTATAATTTGTCCTTTTAAATAGTTACTGTTTCTGAGTAAAGAATTTGTGGTAAGAAAAAAAACAACTGAAAGTCTCTCTGCTTGGTCTCATCCTAGAGCTTTGGTTGTTAAAGCATTGTGATAATGTTAATCTGGCAACATTACGGACGTCGGCACACTGTTAATATTCGAATGATTTTGAAATTATTTTTGATTAAATGGACCAATGTTGACTGCATGATGTTGGGACTGTAAAACTCTTGAAGGAATGACTGGAATATAATGTTCCGAATATGATTTCAAAACAAGATGACCAGAAAATCTCATAAGAGCAACCTAAATGGGCCAGCCTTCAACTCGCTACTGTACTGTACGTGTATCCGTGATCCTTGGTCACCTATGCCCCGGTCGCTGGTTTATCACTTTTCTTCCTCGGACCAATTTTGGTAAGTCCTGTCCATTGTAGACCGGGAACATCCCATGAGACCTGCAGTTTTTGAAATTCTCCGAACTAATATATTCCACCCACTTCCAGGAAATATTGTAAGGAGATATTGTAATGTTAGCTACTATGACAAGGGCCATATTGTGATGGGTATACGACTAGGTCAGAGCAACTCCAGCTTTTGTGCGATGTTCCTGGTTTGCAGTGGTCATGAGCTACCAAAAAGGCAGGAAAACTGGTGCAGTGGTGCCAGGGTGATGGGTGGCCAAGCTTACGGATGTACATGAGAAGAGATGGCTGGTCCATACTCTCTCATTCAATAGAGGAGTGACAGTAGCTCAAAATGCTGCAAGGGTTAATGCTGGTTCCTGTAGTAAGGTGTCAGAACTCGATATCATAATGTTATGGCTGATCTTCATATGTTGCTTTGTCAAACAAAGACCGCTCACTCAAAAAGAATTACTAGACCTTAGAAATGTCACACATTTAGTCAATTGGGAAATAAGGAAGAAATGTACATGTAGATCCTTAGAGAAGCGATTTGGAAGTCGGTTCAGCGTACAAATCCTAAATCCCAAGCAATCTCATCCACTGGCTTTCCACCTATGTGTTCTTTGATAACCTTTTGGCTCACTTCCAGATCAATACTTACCCTCTGCACCCTGCCGCTGCTATCGCTAGCACAGTTTTTTCCCGCATTTAAAAGGCGTGATGCACTTCATGGTAGTATTTTCGAAAGAAAATTAAACAGAGAGATAATGCTACAACACCCAAGAGAACCTTGGTTGCTTTATGCACTAGAGACATAAGATGCAGGCATTGCGTTCAGGAAGCTGTAGTGTTCGCTATGGTCAGTCCCATTCGCTACATCCTGTTCTCCAAAACGGGATTTCTGAATTCTGAATAGATCTGTTCATTTGCAGACCATGCATCTATATGCGCAGTCGGACATCATGCAAACCAATTCAAAAAGTTAACGTTGATATTTAGGTTGTATATTTGATGATATTTAAGGTTCTAATTGCAACATGGTATTGAAGCATTTCATTCGACGTTATCCCAACATCATTTTACTGAAGTAATGCTAATTTTCGGCGGTGCAGTGTCGTGTTATGCGTGAACAGCATTCGAACCTGATTGCAAATATACGACGATGTCACACAACGTAACGGTTTCCGCTGGGCGCCATGTAACCTGGCAGTCGCGCCTCATTGGTTCAAATGTCGATCTCCTGCTCCAAAGGTTGTGAGTTTAAATCCTAGGACTGCCAACCAGTTCACCTTGGATAATGGCGCCTGCCAAATGCTGTAAATGTAATCCGTGCCCCATATTTGCATTTGTAAAGCGTATAGGTTGTCCCAACAACCTTTCTCAAGCAAATTTTAAGCAAAGAGGTTTTCTCGCTGTTCCCTGAGCAGGAAGACGTGTTGAACTTTGTAGTCCGAACTGAATACGCTTCGACTTTCAGACTCCGGAGCGTCCAAGGTTAGGCTTCAAGCAGTTATGTTCTATCCATTTTGACAGTATTGTAATAGGTGTGTAGGTAGAATGGCTCAGAAACAATGCATAAGAATCACCCAGAGGGTGCATCAACGCTCGTAAACAGGCGGAAAAAATCCAACTGCAGCAGATTTCACAGGATTGCAAGTATGAGTGTGAGCTATTGGGATGAGACGTACTGTATACTCTCTGCTGTTTCTCTCAATGTCAGGCTTTACAAAGTTTAATATACTTTTTTATTTACTTTATATACGTTTTTACACAACCATCTGCGTTCCATTTAACTCTATCTGGAATTCAACCCGGAAAGTGTCTGATATTCTAAAGTGAAATAAATGGAACGGTTATTCTCCTCACTTTTTGTCTGCACAGTAACGGTACGAATTTAAAAGTTTTGAATTGAAAGTATGTTCACCCCTGTTAATTATAACTGTTGCTTGCTGCCTGTTGGTTGCCCAAGACAGATGTTGTTTGCATCTGGACAGTTGATAGATCCTTACTGTGCCTTACAAGAGATTTAATCCTATTGATCATACAGCCAGGATTGTAATAGATTTGTTTAGTACTGCAGTGAGGATTCCAGGGAATAAGGTAGGTGTTAAACATCGCTGTATGTGCAGCTCTCATACAAGTGTGTAAACCATAAGCTGGAGAACTGGAGAAGGACATGTCTCAGACCTGCTGAGATCTCAGTAGGAATCATGCACAGTGGGGTGCCTTGTCTAGAAGTATGCACAAATATAGTGAGGACAGAATGTATGACTGTGAGAAAGAGAGTGAGAGAGAGAGAGAGAGAGAGGCTTTTCATCTCAGATTGACAGTGTAATCCGTCCCGCAGTCTATCTTCAATCTGCTGTAATCCATTTTAACTGTGTTGACTTGTGTAGATTCACATTCACTCCTGCTTTATCTGGCTGATTCAGGAGAGCGTGTGTGTGTGTGTGTTGAGAGAGAGTGAGAGAGAGAGATTGTTCATGCAGCACATAGTAACAGACACTAATTACTTCACGCCTGAGGAGTTTCTCTGAACAACAAACCCTAGCAGGGTCAAATGTAATCTGCTCGTCCTGCTCAGGATGGGTTAAAACAGAAGCATGTGGGGTTAACACGCATGGTAAGCCCAGCCTCTTTCTCCTTCTGCTAACTGCTTGTTGCCAGAAAGGTGTCTCCGAGGTGACAGAATGACAACTTTGCACGCAGATGCAGACAAGCAGAACTGATAGAGAACATCTCATCACGGTCTTTCACTCGAGTTGTTCACTCTACTAAATGTTCAAAATAGGTTATGTCTAAATCATCAGAGATTTGTGAGTATTGGTGTAAGAGCTCATTGGCCAGGAGTCTTCAACAATAAAAAAAAAAAAAAAAACTGTCAGGGATTTTTATCCAGACAATACCCCCCCCGCAAAATAAAACCGAAACGGCATGCAGCAGTCTTTAATCCAGTGACTGACTCTCTCTTCTGCTGCGTCTACCTGACCATCACGGGGGTACAGGAGCTGACGTCAGAGCACAGAAGGGCTGTGTTCAGTAACAGGAGCGCTAATCAGGATCATTAATCCGTTCCCCAGATCATTCAGCTGTTGTACGTGTGTGAGTAAGCATGCTTGTCCTTGTACGCAGCCCTCCTGTACTATCACGTGTGCTCCTGTACTCTTGTGCTTTGTCCACAGGGGATGTACAGTACTTGGATGCTCTCACCAACAAACAGATGGTGAAATTAACTGTTAAAGAACAGAAGAGAGTAATTGAACCTTTAATTTGGTAGTAATTTCTGAAGGCGGCATGGTGGCTACACTGTCACCTTGCTCCTCCAGGGCTCTGGTTCGACGTTGGTGAGTTGGGTGAGCTCCTTTTGGTTTTCTCCCACAGACCAAAGTCATGCAGGTTAGCCTTCGCAAATTGCCCATAGTGAATGAGCCTGTGAGTGTGTGCGTGTGAGGCACCCTGTCCAGGGTGTATCCAGCCTCATGCTCTAAGTCTCCTGGGTTAGGCTCTCATGACACTGTATACAGGTTAAAGTGGTCAAGACGATGCGTGAGTGAGTATTAACGATGTTACGTATTTCCTTTCTTACTGCTCTTTTTTTTTTTATCTTAACTCGGCTAACTCGTACCCCCAGTGCCATGCTAACTAAGGCACATGACAAAGTTTAGCTTGCTCCAAGTAAGCTAGCGTTAGTCAAGGACTGGGTTTCACTGTCCAACCAAATCACTGCCTCATTTCATTTAGATGCATTCAATACAGTTACTGAGTCAACCAGATGTCGGTGAAAGTTTTCAGGTACAGTCGTCCCAGCTGGACTCGATCAATATCCTATCATCATCATCATCAGATAATGCTAGCAGCAGCCAATTAAGTTTCTTGTACCATGGCTCCAGTTTCGTTCAGCGTTGGTACACACATTCACCTGGTTATTTTATGAAACGGGTTGAATTTTAGCTCCTGAAAGTTTAATTCAGCTGCTAAATATTTTGGATTCAGGAGCCAAATACTTTGAAAGATTTATTCCTTTCTGAAAACCTGATAAACCAGCTACATAAAATTCCGTGTGTACAAAAGTCCGGCTAAGCAAATAACAAGCCGGAAACATTCAGCTAAAACATTCAACTTAATCCTGAACCATTGGTGATCAGTTCCTGGCTAAAAATAAGCCAAAAGATCTTGAAGGGCATATGTTGTGTTTTTCACAGGCACTATTTCAAAAGAACTCTGATTTGATTGGAACCTTTTTTTCCATTTAATCAGCGGTAGACATCCTTAAACATTCACTAATCAGGTCAGAAAAGAGAAATGAAGTGCAGCATATGAGGTCCGTTCGAGTGAGCTTGTGAATGATGGATTAAGGTATAAAACATATTTGATCTTTACAGCACAGTAAGGTGATGAGACTCTTAAGCTGCAGTAAAATATTTGAATGATGCAAAAATTTTGAAAGAAGGTTGTACGTCTGTGGAAGACAGTCCCGGCCGAGGTGGCTCAGAGCCCGCAGAGTCGTTCCCATGAAATGTCAGCGAGCGCAATGCCTGAACCTTGTAAATCAACAGATCACTGGAAAGAAATGTGCGGAAGAGACGCGTCAGTCTGTGGGAACTGTACACACCGGCACCGGTTGCACATTACAGGAACTCAGCAGAGAGTTAATGCCACACCCCCCTGTACAGTCCTGAACTCACCCAGAGCCATTTCTACATGTTTGGGCCATTAAAGGAGGAGAGTGTTTCACATCTGAAGCTGACAGACTTATAGTGATGATATCCCGCTGGGAGAAGTGTGTTAGTGCAGCAGGGTGGCTTTTACTCTCATAACCATGTTCTGCTATTCTGCATGATCAAGAGAACGCCCCTTGTTTATATATTAAAGCGTGGGAAGACTCACCTGTTGGTTTGTATTAGAAGATCAGCTACCGCGGTTTGCTCATGCGCCAACCGGTTCGTTTTGATTTCCCATTTCGATTCACTGAAACCCTTTTGCCGTGACTTCATCCAGAAAGGGGTCTAACCTGTTGAAATCCGGCTTAGGCTTAATGATAGTGGCTAAGGCTCATATTTAATCCTCGGGTATCAATAGTCGCACCAGCCTGCTAGCATCCGCGATCTTCAAAGCCGTAATTATTTTGATATTAATTCACCCTTAAGATCAGTTTAATTAATGAAGTTGATTTCACGAGTGGAAGAAAGAAGCAGCAGCATGCCAAGATCTGTGGAACATTATACACGATTCAGATTAGTGAGGAGCGTGTACTGTAGGAGGTTTCTCGCTGCAATCTATCAAGTCTTAATGTTATGTATTTTTCTTAACCGGAACACGCTTCTATTAGTTCAGCTAGACAAGCTGTCACGCGCAGAAGACACAAATCACATCATAATGTTCATTCAGACCTCTGGAAGTGCATATGGCTGTCTGATAACACAATAGTTTTTCTTTTTGGCTGTGTATATTAATGGAGAGAACAAGGCCATTTCAACTTCTGCAGCCTCCCCTCCGCACCCCATCGCTCTCTCTGTGCCGGCCTCATTCACTTCTGCAGTAACAGTTTTTTTCTCCCCAAGTCCCAGTCTGCCTGGATTACACATCTAATCCATCACCTATGTCAGTTTGAAGAATTCAGGTGCCAGCGAATGTTCCCTTTCTTTCTCCCCCTCTCTTTCTCTCTGATGGTTTAAAACAGATTCCTTTGTTCTTTCCTGCTGTACTACAACAGCATCTTCCATAATGCGCGTGTTACCGTCGTGGCCTTCAAGCGGCGCGTGTCACTTCGCATCCGCGCGCACCGAGCATCGAAACAGTCCTCAGCCTCAGAGGGAGTGCGGGCGAGCGAGCGAGCGAGGGAGAGAATCCGGAAGGGAGCGGAGAGAGGCATTTTGCTTTGAAAGCCAGCCCACGGTGCGGCTCGAGAATTGTGTGAATGTGGTGGCGTTCAGAATAAAAGAGCAGAAACCAGCCAGGGGGTAGACGTGGAACCTGTGCCGCCCGAGATACTTTGACTTGCGTATTATTGTTCGGCATAACACACACCCGCATGCTTTATTTCTTTATTTTTCAAAATTTTGTGCTGCACCAAGATTGCATGTAGATCCATTCAGAAGCAATTCCGACTCCATACTGTGCGTTAGACCACCTACTCGCCGTGGAACCCCGCATGCAATCGGGAAAACAAACAGAAAAACAAAATAGCGAAGGCGAAAAAGAAGAAGAAGAGAAAAAAAAAAAAAAAAACGCAAAAGAGCCAGCAAAACAAATCTTCGCTTTCTCTCGCACTGATGCTAGAGTTCAAGTCTGAAGGAATAATCAGTAAGGAGCGTGTGAATAATTAAAGGCAAGAGAGACACGGAGGGAATGTTGGAGTGAGCACAAAAGACGAGGAGATGAAGGTGAGCACAGAGCAGATGAGAAATGCTCGGCGAGGTCTGTATAACATGCCCTTTTCAGTGTGTGTGTGTGTATGTGCGACTGTGTGTATCTTGGAAATTCCTACGCCGTCCAGTGTTGTACATACAGATGAAGTGAAACTTGGCCGTGTGTAGTACAATGTGTTTTACACATCCTGGAGATCTCGAGTGGCCGCGGCGTAATGTGAACACCAGCTGGAAAAGGGGCTTAAATGTTGAGACTTTCACTACATATACACACACACACACACACACACACACACACACACACACACACACACACACACACAGAAACTCCCACACAGAGAAGCTGCTCACAAATGTAGGAATAAAAGAAGCAAATACAGAAAGAAAAAAAATGTAACCGCAAAACTGGATCGAAATGGAGAACAAATGTTCCATTAAATGCAAAACAAGTTCGGATGGGAAATAGAGAGAGAGAGAGAGTTTCCCTTGATTTCACACACAAGTGGCGTATATCTGCGTCAGACAAATCATAGCATAAGAGGTCTTTTGTCTGCTCTACGCTGCTTGTGACTCAGTTTTGTGGGAATAAAAAAAAGCAGGGCACTTTCGCCTAAGCTAAACGAACGCGTATACGATCGACACTGCCGGCTTAGCACGCGGTGTGAGGACGCGCAGACTGAGGCCGGCTGTAATCACAACACCGTCCGGTGAATAAATGCAACGCGAGACAGTGTCCCAGTAAACGAAACAAATGTTTGTGTCGATTCATGACGCCTATGTTAATGTAATCAGCATCATCACTGTACATCTTGATTTACTTCATCAGAGTGTGTTATTCAGGATCCTGTGGCGTCTTTTACGCTTTACTCACACACACGGGGAATGAAAAGGTGTAAAATGGAAGGACAAAAAGCACAGCAGGACTGATGGGGCTGGATTTTTAGGCACTTACAGTAAGTCAGCATGTCACAGAGCAGGTATAGACTGGTATAAAAAAAAAAGCTTAAAGAGGAAAAAGCTTTCAAATCAGTTGCTGGTGTGTCTGAAGAAACAGATTAGCTTAAACCAAATTTTATTCCCAGGTGATTGGCAGATTAGTACACATTTAATTCGCCCGGCTTTTTGAAGGACTTTTTCATTCACAGTTTCAGTCGAGTCTCTGTATGTGATCGGTTTTAAAGGAATGATGATTTTTTTTTTTCCGTTCGTAAAGCCGCACACTGACCTTCTGCATGGACCAGTGAGAACCAGGTGCCGATGATGAGAGATGATCAGGAGGGTGATTAGTGTACTGGTGATGCTGAGCGCGGCGTGGTCGGAGCGGACGAGAGGGGAAATGAGGCTGCTGACGATGTTGTCACATAAACAACAGATTTCTGAATGATATCTTTATGCACCGTCACAGTAAAACATTTGTTCCTATTACTTTCATTCAATCATGTCATTTCATTTAATGTGAGGAAACGAGGGGCTTTAAGACTTTTGCCCTGTGCTGTAAGATGGAGCTTACTACTGTAGCTGAAGAAATCGACAGAAACAGATGACTGACACATTTTGCCAAATCAGCAATAAACGTGGATGGGGAAACCTGATTTTTTTTTTTTTTTTTTTTTTTTCAAAAGTAACATGCATTTATAAATATTGATTTATTTTTCATTAAACAGCATTAATGCAATTAATGATATAACTAACTTGGGTTAAATGGTGTAAGCCTGTAAATGAAACAAAACTGAAACAAAGAGCTCCAAATGAATTCATGTTTGTCCTTTGCTTATCGCTATTTTGAGAAAATCAATTCTGATATTAATTTGCCTTTAGTGTGCCCTGAGGGTCGTTCAAGTCAAACAAGGACTTGTGATGAGATTGCAGCACAGTAATCAGACTCTTAACCACAGTAAACATTTCGATGAGGCAAACGTTTTAAAGAAGGACGGAGGTCTGCGAATGATGATCAAGGCTGAGGTGGAACCCAGCGCAGTCGTTACTGTGAATAGTGTGCGAGTGGAATATCTGATCCAACGGTTAACCGGTCATCACCTTGCAGAAGTTACTTCCACATAGCCTCCATACAGTCCTGACGTCTATCCAAACTATTGTCACATTTTAGTCTGAGCAATTAAAGGAGCTCCTGGGAGGCCAGCATTTCAGATGCAGACGGTTCCCGAGGAACCTTTTCTACCTTGACGGTATCCAAGCGCTAGTGAAACGCTTTGATTATATAGAGAAATAATGGTAGTTTTTATCCCATACCTGTGCACAATCAAAAGTCCCAGTTTGATCCCCGCACACAATAAGGAATCAATGGCACTTGCGTTGTGTCTGTGCATTCATCAACATGTGTGTGTGCGTTCTGGTTAAGTAGACTTTGAGATCATTTCACACTGTGTGAACCCGCCACACTCCTTCCCCTCTGTAACTACAATCCCCTCGGCAGCCTCCTGAGCTAGCTCACAAGGCCACAATCACTTACCCACCATGCACCACTGCTTTCTGCCTCTGAATGCAGCGTACCTCTGAGTAATCTCAGTGTGTGTAGTGGACACACAGGTCTCGGTGACATACGATGGTTGTATCACACCCGTGCTCAGATCAGGGTTACGCTCAGGTCGGAAAAGGCGGCGAAAGGCGACATGCTTTATGAATGAAGGTGTTTACCTTTAATGACTGTGTTCGTTGGCATACTGTAAATGTCAGGTCCGAGACTTGTGAGCCTGTGGAGACCTTGTGCCTCCCTTAAGAAGCATGGTTTTCTCATTCACTGCCATATATATATGTCTGCCGTGACGCTTGGCTGTCCGAAGCATTTGAGCTGAATGGTTTTATCCTTGACTTTGACTCAAGGTCATGCTCCTGTGGAGGGGGAATTGCAATATATTAAGCTTGATTTGTGTTTAGCGGGAGCCTCAACAGGTTTCACCCATCATGACTCCAGGAATCAGCACCGCTGATTGGTTGAATGCGAAAAAAGGAGGAGGCAGTAAATCATACCTCATCAAATACTGTAGTTATTTGATTTGTTGCAAGGGAGAGGAAAAAAAAAAAAAAAAAACAGCTTTGGATTTAAAAAGCATTTTCCTTCACCAAGTAACAGGGCAGATGTCATTGTACTTGGTGTGCTGCATCAGGAATAAATCTGTAGTAATATACAGTATATATATATATATATATAGCATTTCAGCGAATTGAGCTGATCATGAGGGAAAAAATACTATAAAAAACTTGTAAACGTATAGATAAAAATCAGGCCTCATATTACCCAGGAACCATGTTTTTTGGTATTCTGTGGGCGCCACGGTGGCTTAGTGGTTAGTACTGTCACCTTGCACAACAAAGATCTGGGTTTGATAACTGCCTCGGGTCAGTGTCCATGGGGTTTGCTTGTCCCCCCCCGGCTTGGTGGGTTTCCTCCTGGTTGCTTTGGTTTCCTCCCACAGTCCAAAGACATGCAGATTAGGTCAATTGGCCTCCCATATTGCCCGTAGTGTGTGAACCTGCGTGTGAATGTTGACACGGTTGTGAAAATGGAAACAAATACGATGGTCACCGTTGGCCTGTCCGGTCCCTAGTTGAACTACAGAGGTTCCTAGACGGTCTGGTACAACTTGAATACGTGTACATGAAACCTATTGAAATACGTAGAAGTAGATCAGTAATGGCTACACAGACCGATTATTTCACCAGACATGACGTATTGCACTCGTAAATTTATGATGGGTCTATAAAGAAAAGAAAAGGTAGCGCAGTAATAAGTCATGATAGCTATGAATAGACAAATTATTGCATTAGTCACTGATCATACTGTATATTCGCTATATGATTGCATTAGTCGTGATTTTTTTTTGCTGTGATTGTTGTTGTGCGTGTGCAAAACACAGGTCCCCTCCCCCCCNCCCCTCCTCCCTCCTCTCTCCCCTGCTTTTAACTGGCAGACAGCATATTGCACTGAGAGCCGTTTAGTGATCGTATCAGGAAGGGCATCTGGAATCAAACCTGTGCCAATCATATATGCAGATCAGACGATCTGCTGTTTTGCCTCTTAGCAGGAGCAGCCGAACAAAAGAACAAGCGTTTATCTGAAGATAGCTTTTCAACAAAGGACATACAGTAAGTCCTGGTTCGATTAATGGAGTCCTGACAAGACTTGTTCATTAAAGACTGGACACAAAGGCATGCGTTTATTCTCCGTTATCGCATTCAAACCAGTCATAACAACTTCACATGTACTGTGTTTAATTAATAGCCATGAACTGATCACTAATCATGTAAAAGGTCACTGTTGCCATCATTCAGTCATGTTCGTCAAGCGAGGCATTTTTCTTAGTCACAGTCTAGTCACAAGATTTAGTTCTGATTGTATTCCTTAGGGCTTTGTTATCCATGGGGTTAAAGCCTCCACACGGGGATGTGCGGTTTTCCCTCTTTTTTTTTCCATCATTAAGCTTTTTCCTGTATTGACACGCCATATATTTTGCCATTGTGAAGTCCCACTAGACAGACGACTGACCTCGAGTCAACCCCCCACCCCGCCCCTCCCCCACACACAAGCCACATGTATGCGCGTCTGCAGCACATCACGGATGTTTGTTGAATGCAACTCGATGACTTACTGACTAATGCAAGAGACGTCCATGTCCATGTCCATGTATGCTCTCTCAGTCTGATTTAATGCCACAAAGGCATTGAAGATCGTTCGTTATTTCCATGCTGATGTCTGATTATTCGCAAAACATGCCAGTAAGAAGGAAGAGAGCACACTGCTGTATTGTTGTATGCCAGGGGTCATTTGCTTACGTGTGTGTTGCCTTCTCTTCCTGTTTCAGATCCGTGTGGATGGACCTCCTTATGGCGGCGTGCAGTACGAGACCGTGTCCGTCATTAAGGACCGGAGCCCGATTCTCAGAGACATGGCGTTCTCGCTGGACCATAACTATATCTATGTCATGTCCGAAAGACAGGTCAGTGTGAAACGCAGGCACAAGCACGCGCATCGTGATCGAACACCTTCCAGTCAGTTAATGAACGCGTTCATTTTCCACAGGCATTGTTAGGAATTGGATGAAATAAAAGCGATGTTGAACTCCGTTATAATGGTGGTTTAAGGGCAGGCGTTCATCTCTGCCACCAACACAACTGTATGATGCAAATTCGAAAGTTCACATTGTAACAGCACAATCTTAGGATGATATAAAGCTGATGATGAAGTTGCCTTTGAATAATTCCACAGCTCTTCACAGTAAAAACCCTTCTGCGTAATAAAGCTGAAGGTGTTGTGGTGTCTCCATGTTTAATGGTTTTATACTGATATATCCGCTTTCTTTCCCCCAAAAAATCCTGCTTCTCGAAGTAGAACATTTTATATACTGTACATTTCTCCGTTCTGCTGTTCTGCTCTCGAAAGCGCTGCATTCTTCTCTTCTTTCCTCTGCAGTTCGGCTCTTGTCCTTTCTGCACCCTCCTCTATCTCTTGTCTGTTGTTCTGCTCTCTGCTATACTGCACTCTTTTGTTCTATGGCTTTCTGTTTGCTCTTCTCTTTTCCGGGATCTTCTGTTCTGTCCTCATCTGTTCTGCTATCTTCTTCTCTTTTCTTTTCTCTCCTCCCTGCTCGTTACTCCACTGCTGTTCTGCTGCTCTGTTCTCTTCTGCTCTTTCCTTCTAATCTCTTCATCACTCCTCTTTACACTTCATTTAAAGCAGCAAGAACACGGACCAAATGTACACTGCATGCGTGTATGAAGAAATCGTGGCATGTAATTGGGAACGAGAGCCAGTGTGGCGCTCGACTGGAGAGGGGGAAGGTGAGGAGGAGTGAAGAGAGATGGCGGGAAAGAGACAGAGAGCAAGGTCATCTCTCTGTGGCTGTAATGAAGTGAGTGAGAGTAAAATGGCAGCTAGGCATCAGAGCTGTCGTATTGCGCATCAGGAGCGTCAGGGGAGTGGAACATGTCTGCGAAAGGAGACGCTGCGAAAAAAAGAAAGAAAGGAAAAAATGAGGGTCTGTGATTGATGACTGCCCTGCTTCCTTTTCTGTGGACATTTTTAGCTGTTGTGGTGGATCGCGCATGTCCCTCCGCTGTTTGATTTGGGACCGTGTGGCCTGAGTGCAGTCAGCAGGGTGATACAGAGGTAATGAGGGAGAGAAGGAGAGAGAGGAGGGGGGGTGCACCCGAACTTTCGTTAGTGCGCCAGGATATCTAGCTGTACTTTGTGCGCATGTTAGGAACCGCGCACATCAGTGCACTGAGTGTCTCTGTCATGTGAGCCCTGATTAGTGTTCACTCCCAGCGGAGACAGAAAAGGAACGATTGAGGGAGAGAAAAAGAGAAGTACTGAGTCAGCAGATTATGTATTTACACACACACACACACACACACACACACACACATTCTTAAATTTCGCAAGGGGATGAGCTCCCAACACTCTGTCAACTTTATAGCGCCATGCATTATCCCTGCATCACGCAGACCTTGAGACAAAGAATTGACACCCAGTGATGTACTGCTACATACGACACACATTCGTGTCCACTCCACATTCCTTCATGTTTCTGTCCTCAGGGGCCCGATTCTTACTTCAGTCCCTGACACAATTGATCTAGCTGCACGTGTGGCAGAACAAAGACAGATCACGTCATAAAACGACCATCAGCAGTTGATGTCCTTGCCTCACCCCCTCTTCTGGTCCATGCTCCCATCAGTAGCGTCTGATTAATTCGGCATCACTCAGTTTAAAACACACACTGACTGAGAGACGCGGACTCTCCATCACCCTAACTCAGGATTAGCATGCTCCGCTCTTCGGAAGTTACTCAGGCAAAAAAAGAGGTAGCCGTATCCTTACAGGGGACCTGGAAGGTGCGAAGTTCCCGGGACTAAACCTGCTCATGTGAGCGAAAAACCTACTGTCTGGTACAAAAGTGCTGACAACCAAGACTTCTTCTATAAATATTACATAAATATCTCTTACGAGAACGCTTCACCTATCAGACAAGTCTCTGGGAACAACAGCTGTTACTATGGAGACAACAAGCTTTCGGAAGAAGCGCATCAATATAAAACTGTAATTTGTTAGAGCAGGAACTACAGTCGGATGTGTGCCGTTAAAAGGGAATCAACATCATCTGATTTGAGAATTGAACAGACCTATAATGCGTTTGAAAACCTGGTTACCATCCGAAGCGGGAAAATTGCATTTATAAATTCCACTTAGTCCACCGAAAGCCAGCTCTTCCCATCCCACGACAGCTATCGCGCCGGCAGCACGACGGCTAACGCGTGCTTCCACTCAGACATGAAGACACGCGCCGATCAGCCATAACTTTAAACCACTGACAGGTAATGTGAATAACATTGATTATCTCATTTCCGTGGCACCTGATAAAGGGGTGGGATAGATCAGGCAGCAAGACAACAGGCAGTTCTCAAAGTTGATTTGTGGGAACTACAGTAGGAACAATGGGGAAGGATTGTCGTGCTGGGTCAGAGCAACTCCAAAACCGGTCGGGACAGAGTGTCTCTTTTATTTAGCGCACCAAAAGTGGTCCAGAAAAGAACAACTGGCCACTCAGTGCTCGGTGTGGGGAGTGAATCTGGATCCTAGAGAAAAGATACTACTGTATATCACAAATTGCCGAAAGACTTGATGCTGGCTTTATAAGTGTGTCAGAACACACAGTGCATTATCGCTCGTTGTGGATACTGTATGACCATTCAGGTTCCCCATGCTGACCTGTCTCCACCATGGAAAAGATGCTGCTATGTGTACATGAGCATCAGAACCTGGACCATGGAGCATTGGCAGCAATGGAAGATGGTGATCTCATGTGATGGAGAAATGGCACCTGGATGTACTATAAGAAGAAGGCAAGCAGGCAGAGGCAGCCACCTGCCTAAACGTTGATGCAGACCAAGTACAGCCCTGCACAGCAGCAGTGTTCCCAATGGCAATGGCCATGAATATGGCAAATAATTAAAGGGGTTGAATTAGTTTGATTGCGCATCTGTGGGATGTGCTGTACAAACAAGTCCAGTCTACAGCAGCACCACCTTGGGTGGAATAACCCCGATTTGCAATTACAGCTTTCATGTGTTTTGGCATGCTCTCCTCCACTTTCTCACATTGCTGCTGGGTAACTTTTATACCACTGTTTTGGAAAAAAAAAAAAAAAAAAGCTCAGCTTTGCTTGGTCACCATCCATCTTCCTCTTAATGACATTCCAGAAGGTTTCTGGAGTAAATTGCAGTGATCTCTTGTCTTTTTTTTTTTTTTCCAGCAGGCTTAATTTATGTTCAGTTTCGCCTTGCCTTGTCACATATACAGTACATTACTGCACAGTGAAAATCTCTTGGCATGTCCCTGGAGTCAGCCATGGAGCAGACAGGGTTAAGAGCCTTGCTCAAGGTCCCAACAGTGGCAGTCTGGTGGTGCTGCGACCTGAACGGCTGACCTTCCATTCAGTAACTCGGAGCCTTAACCCTCTGAACTACCACTGTCTGGAGAACCGGAATACTGTAGTTTTGTTCCCGAAGGTATAAACATTGTAAACGTTCCCTTTTCAGAAGTACAACAGCGGTCCTTAAAGTCCAATTATATTCTTTAATGAGGTTTCTCTACAATTATGATCCTCTAACTAGAGGGACAAAAGACATCCCCTTGAGGCTACTATTCCATTGACAACCTTTGTGAATAGTTTAGTCCATTTTTTTTTTTTTTTTAGTATATTTACATATTCATGAATGAGAGATAAATTCTGTGTAATTTCTCAGCATTTCCTAGCAGGGTGTGTGTTAAAGGTATCGACAGCTTCCTGTAGATCTTTGTCATTATATTCTTCTGAATGCACGTGCAAGGGCGAGTCCACGATTAATACTGTACAGTATGTGTCGCGGATCTTGTTTACGCATTAGCTTAATGAGAACAGGACAGGATTAAGCTCCTCTCTTTGTAATTGTAACCTCTTTTTCCTCTGCCCACACAGGACAGTTTTGGTAATTTGTAGGATTTTGTATAGCCAGCTCGAGAGGTACAGAGGTCATGACCACTGAAAGATTCCAGAAATAACAAATAGTCTAAAACTCTGTTTTCCTACATTGTAATTCAGGCAATTATACAGACTGCATCTGCTTTTTGGATACAGTCTGCAGTGCATGTTGCAAAGGACATGCACGTCCTTGCTGCTCAAATAAACTAATTATTGTGCTGCAGTCTGACCTTAACGCTTTAACCGACCCGCACGACACACACACACACACTCACAGAACCGCACTACACAGAGAACGCCAACATAATACAACAGCTAGTGTTAGCATTCAACTGAGACATGTCGGCTCACTTACCCATGCACCCATTGGATATGCACATTCTCGTAGACTCCTCGTTCTATTCTGCCGTATATTGTCCTTGAATTCAAACATCGTTCGATCTCAATTATGTTCATTCTGTATTCATAGTTATCCTTCCCTGACATGAAAACAGAATCTAAATGTATTGCTTTTTGATATAGATCTTCTTGTATCCTCTACATAACCCATCATAAAACCACACACACACACACACACACCCAGAGAGAACGTCATAACTCAGACGCTGCTGTCTGCGGGCGCGCTTGTTTCGGACGTTTAATGACGACAGATTCCAGGACGTTAACGGTCTCGTGTGACTGGTTCATTTTAGAGCAGTGCTGTGGAACGGATAGAGGATGCAGCTGCTTAGGTTCCCCCTCTCTGCTCCTCTATTAGAAGTGATGCGAATTCTTACGGAGACTGCGGGATACTGTGTCATCACTGACAGTAATCAGAGAACCCGAATGGAGCGCTTGATTCATGCACACAGTGAATTTCCTTTCTGCTGCTGCAGAGCTGAAGTGCGTATATCTCCTCCCTCTCCAGCGGTGTTGGTCCTCTTTGTCGCCGTGTCATGATGAAGGATGCACACATGTTGCCCCGCATTTGGACTGATTCTGCAACGTTCTACGACTTTGTTTGTCCTTCCTGAGAATATCAGCAAAGGTGTCTGTTGTAAAACTACAGCGCAGATTAACTGAAGTAAAGTAAATATGAAAGAAATCTTCATTCGATACAGACCAAAGAAGCCATGAAAGCCATCAGTCTAAAGTAATAACTACATCAAGAGGGGGTTCATTGGATAAGTAATGATCTTTAGCATCATTTAAAGTTAACACAGGTCTCAGAGCCCCCACAAAGGTATGAGTGTGATGTGCCGTTTAAAAGCCCATGTAAATGAGCTACTACTGAGCCACGCCCCTTCCGAGCACAGCGGACATGAGCAACAAGCTGGGGGAGGGGCATCATCTTATATGAGGTCACTCTCACTAATTGACTCACTCATTGTTTATACCGCCTTATCCTGGGGTCAGGGGGGGCTGGAGCCTATCCTAGTGTCTTAGGGGAGGTGGGGTGTCAATCCTTCGCAGTGAACACACACATGCACTCAGACACTCATTTGGGAACGCCAGTTAGCCTAATCTGCATGTCTTTGGATTGTGGGAGGAAAATGGCGAACCCGGAGGAAACCGACCAAGCACGGGGAGAACATGCAAAGTCCATGCACACAGAGACGGGAATCGAACCTGGCCGGGAATCGAAGGGCTCAGGGATTAGAGGATTTGGAGGTGCAAGGCGAGAGTGCTAAACACTAAGCCATCGTGATATTAGGTGACATTTGGGGATAAAATCTATTTGGCTTGTTTAAGCCCTGGACAATAGAAACATTATCTCTTGTTTTGTTTGTACATTTTCCACTGGAGATGCATCTGCATGTCTAAAAATGAGTAAAAAATAAATTGTTGCACAAAACTGAATTTTGCACCAGTAAATACACCGATCAGCCACAACCTTATGACCACCGACCTAATATTATGTTTGGCCTTGAAACCAACCCTGACACGTCTTGGCCGGGACTCCACTCGACCTCTGAAGATGTGGTATCTGCTGTGGTATCTGGCTCCAAGCCAGCAGTAGCAGATCTTTAAATCCTGTAAGTCGCGAGATGGGGCCTCCATGGATCAGAGTTGTTTTTTCAGCACATCCCACGGATGCTCAATTGGATTGAGATGTGGAGAATTTGGAGGCCAAGTCAACGATTTAAACTTGCTGTTGTGTTCCTCAAAGCAATGAACCATTTTTACAGTGTGGCAGAAAGAGGCTTCACTCTCCACATGCATCAGCGAGCCTTGGCCACCTATGACTCTGTCCCCGGTTCGCAGATTTTCCTTCCTTGGACAACTTTTGGTAGGTCCTGACCTCCGCAGAAAAGGAACATCCCTCAAGAGCTGCAGATTTGGAGTTGCTCTGAACCAGTCGTCTCGCCGTCACTATTTGATGCTTGTCGGCGTTGCTCAAATTCATACGCTTGGCCAATTTTTTTCTGCCCCATATATCCCACATACAGTACAGTGGTTCCAGGTTCTATTGTAATGACATAATTACGTTCGTTATTCAGCTATCAGTTGTCATAATGTTATGGATGATCGGTGTATATAGGGAATATTTTTTAAAATATGTGATTTATAAATCAAATACATTATAATTCAGCCTGGTTTTACCTTTCCATTTTTCTTGATATACAGTATTGGTAGATTTTAGTTTAGCATTCTAGTATAGTAGAAGACAACATGAGCAAAGTTCTTACTTTCTGAGCTTGCACATATCAGTAAACAAATATTTTTGCTATTCAAATTTTAACAGCTGCTGCATGAAGCGGAGCGTGCATTTAATTAAAAAACACAAAACAGTGTGTCTGCAAATTATTGGCTGCACCAAGGTCAAAATAATATCATGCTTTTCTACATATATATATATTTTTTTTGGTTTCTACAGAAAGTTTGTTCAGAAATTGTTTAAAAATCATTGAACATCGTTCCATGCAATACCATGCAAAAGAATTACACTCGGATTGTTTTTTGCGTTTTTATCCTCTTAGGGAAACGGCATGGTGCAAAAAACTGGTTAGCTCAAGGGTTAGGGACTGTGTGTTTCCTCTGTCTGTTTGAGCGTGCGCGCAGGGTGTGCGTGTTCATAGCAAGCAGACGCAGTGATGGACGGAGGAGCCTTTGGCTAATAGCTTCAAAATGTCAAACTGCTCCGGCAGAGAGTAGTTTCTTAGCGTGACACGGAGTAGTGGCAAAGCAGGAATACTGTAAACGATGTGAAACTTAGGGAGACTTAACAACGCCATGAGCATTGGCGAATATGTGTCAAAGGATGTGTGTCACAGGAATAAATCTCCGTCTCTCAGGTTTCAGAACGCTGGCGTGTGGTAAATGCCTTTTTCTTCCTTCTTGGTAAACTGAGACCACCTGAGTTGAATGCACGGTAGAGCGGCGAGAAGACGTAACTCAATTTTCCACCTCCCCTCTGAGATGAAGAGAAACAGACGACAAAAGCGTATAGAATTTGAATCAAACAAAGCCGCACCTGGGTCATATAGTCATAAGCAAATAGGTCAGACCTGTAAGCTTTGCATGATCCAACCTCGTGTGCTGGACGCCGGCGTAGCACGATAAACACACCCGGTGTAAAAAAAAAAAAAAAACAAACCAAACCAATCTGGAGAGGTCAGGGTTTGCATCTGACTACGTGAACTGGAAGTAAAGCTTGTAACCACAATCTGTTGTGTAGTGTTAACACTCACTCGCTTCCTTTATCCTTGCATCTCACTTGGAAGATAGCGCCGTGGCTTTTTAACACCCTCATTAGCGGCGCTAAAATTGATACGCACTTCTGCCAGGTTATTAACAGCGAGACGCTGATTCCTGACTAATCATTGAAGCATTTAGTTATTTGTTCCGAGCAGGCCGGAGTTCAATGCCAATCAGCAATTGACCGTGAAATTGAAATAACAAAGGCGAGCGAGATTTCTTTTACCATGGAAAGAACATGCTGTCCCGTGCTCCTGCATCCTGGCATGATGTGCACCCGTGTACAGTCAGTCTCTGCTAAAGGAAGAATTTAAAGANGGGGGGGGGGGGGGGACAGAACAAAAATATGTCCTTGTAAAATGCTGTTTCCATTTAGTGTGAGCCGAGCAGGGATTGAACAGGGAAGAGCAGTCCGGTGCATCATGGGATGATGTGTAGCAGTCGGCACTGACGTGGCCYAACAGTGTCACGCTTTAACAACGTCGTCACTGCGCCCACGTTTCTGTTAGAACCAGTGAGAAATTTCTATCGTCCTGACTACCACGGGCGGGCTCGTCAAAGAAGTGTCAAGTTTCTCGAGTAGATCTGACTCGCCGCAGCCGTATTTGTAGTGATAACAGCCTCCGTGTAATATTCACAAGCGTGTTCCTGGAGCCCTCCGTCCCGGTAAAAGCAACGCTCTTACTGTTGAGATCATCGGCTAATAAAGGAGACTTTTTTTTTTTTTTTAAACTTAGCAATTCCCCCCCCCAAGTATTCAGCTGTGAAATTTAAAATCCATGCATGATTTGCTTCTCTTCCTGCTCCAGGAACCCAGATTACTTGCTTTGTGTCTTTCCAACCCTTTAACCTCTATCTTGCACAAAAACAGACACACATCTCTTCACCTCCACCTTTGTTTGGCCAGGGATGAGGGATATGTAGGAAATGAGGTGTGTGGTTATCAAGGACTGGGAAATGGGATTTTTTTTTCAGCCAGAGACACACTCACTGGAGTCTCTTTCTGCCTCCCACACCATGCAGAGCTGGAACCGCCACTCGGAGAGTGGGGGGGCGGGGGGGCACTAGTGCTCTTATTATGCCTCCGGAGCCTTTCAGGCAGATATCATCTACTTATTCTATATCTTCTATCAGAAAATTTAAAGCCGCAGCATCGATGTGTAAGACAGGACGCTAAATAATTCGACGAGACCTATATGTGTGTGTAACCGTGTATGCTTTCGAAACGTGTCCATTCACATCGAATACATCCATCCGTGGGCACTGGCGCTCCTGCAGACGTGGCTCATGGTTTACGGCTTTGTGATGAACAGGGACGCTGCTGCTTGCACACACACCCCCCCCTCCCCCCCAGGACTGCACTGTCCCTCATAGCAGATGCAGATTGAGTTGGCTCATAGCCACTTTTGCTTTGTGTGTGTGCGCGTGTGTGCGTATGTGAGTGTGTCTGCGGGGGTTGTTAGGGGAGAGGCCTTTATGTGATGGAGGGACTAACAGGAAATCAGCAGAGCAAAGGATGTGATTAATGAGAACAAAGCGACATTAATATTCAGTTAAGGGCAGCACATGCTTGGTCTCTCTCTCTCTCTCTCTCTCTCTCTCTCTCTCTCACTCACACACTCACACATATATCACCACCACATACAAAATGCTACTGGTATATTTGCCTCACAAGAACCGGAAAAACGTGGGGAAACGTGGTGGTTTAGAAATGCGTATCGAATAAAGATAAAGAGAGCAGGACTTAACATACAACCTGATAGATGTTAAGAAGTCATGTTGAGCTGTCATGTAAGCTGTGTGTGTATGTGTGTGTATGGTTCTGTTGTGTTCCTTTCCCTCGTCTTTCAGCTTTTGGCTTGTTCACCCACTGGTCTCTTCTTGACCCCGGTTAAAGGGCTTGTTAAAGAAAAGCTACAAGGAAGTTATTTGACCAATGACCTCCATCCTCCCTTTCATCACCAATCAGTGTCATGCAGCCTGCTTCACACAAAGACGTCGATGAAGTCAAGTCCCCACGCTGACAGAGGAGAAAGAACAATGAACATATTCCTGATTTGTTTAAGCTGTCTATCAGGGAACATGGGAATGCCCGATAAAGAATCTCTAAAGGAAATTTATAATATTTAGTAGGGACCACTTGATGCTGTTATGTCACAATAGATTAAGTCCCCTACATATGAACATTCAAATTGCAAATTTTCAAAGATACGTACATACGCTTGCACGTGTTCGATTGATCAAGTTAGATCACATGTTTGGCGTACATTGTCACGTGCGTGCAGCGTGCGTCCCAATATGTCTGTAATCGTCCAACCATCGAATGGATTCTAAAGAACAAGGACAAGATCATGAAACATGCTAGTTTAATATTGTGTGTAGCCTATCCTATTACAGTCCCTAGACAATGTTTGTTGGACTTACAAACAAATTTGACTTACAAACGAACTCTTGGAATAGAACTCGTTCGTATGTTGGGGACTCGATGTACTCGGGTCAATTTTCAACCCATACTGTGATTTTGTAAATATCCTGATTTAAACATTTTCCTGATTTGCTTAAAATTCTAAGCAAATTTAGCAAATATTTTTGCTGTGCTGTGTGAACAGTTGTGGCTTCATGGTGGCTTAGTGGAACTCCAGGTTCTGGGTTTGATTCCCACCTCGTGGTATGTGTGCATGGMGTTTGTATGTTCWMMCTGTGCTTGAMGGGTTTMCWCCRGGTGTTYCAGTTCCTTCCCACAGTCCAAAGACATGCAGCTTGGGATAAAAAAAAATCTATTTTTCCGATGCATGAATTGCCACACAAAACTAAGTATAGCTGAAAAATGAACTGGTCAATAAAACGTTTGTTGTAGTTACAATCTGTTTTCTGTATTTGTCTGGAAATGCTTGTTCATGTATGATCTGAAGCAACATCAGCCACACAGTAGAATGCCCAAAGCCTAAAACTATTGACAGGATTGAGGTCAAAAGCACACGCCACATCCTGCTGGATCTATCTGAAGACTAGTTTAGTCAAATTGGACGATATGAGTTCAATTTTATGCTGGAAAGTGACTGTTGGTGCCATGCGTTGTGTAAAACAAGTGCAACCTGGCAGGAATCAGCCGGATCCACACAGATCGTTATCGCTTCTGTAGTTAGCATCCATGCTGCTTTTCAACAGGATCTATTTGACAGTATAGAAAAGCCTGGCTTATGCTAATGGATGTTTGATTTATTTAACATCATTCCTTATCTCAGACTACCAAGGGGGTCGGTGCTGTCGTACCAGAGGCGGTGGGAAAGGAATCAATTCCAGTGATAAAGTCTGCTCGGGAACTGGTGTCAGGTTGATGGTGTCACTCACTATTGATAGGGTTACAAATCCTGATGAATGCCCCTGTCAATACATATGACGTTATGGATGAGGCTATTTAACTTGTTCAGGGTTTGAAGGCTAGTCACAATCCCATTCTGTCTTTTAAGTTTGCAACACAATATCTTCAATATCACAATATCTGTGTTAAATGAAACCGATATTCAGATCCACTAATCAACACTATCCTGTATGTAATGGTTTTATGTTAATAATTTTCTTGTTCATAAGTTAATGTACTATCCTACATCCATACGGCTCATAGACAAGAACGCTGCTATTCGAGAAAAAAAAATAGCAGATTTAACAGTTGAGCATTTATAGTACAAATCTTGTCAGTGAACAAAAAAATAAACATTTGTTATTCATAATCAAGGCAGCAAGCAAGGTGATGTAGTGGTTAGCATTGTTGCCTCGCACCTCCAGGGTCCGGGTTTGATTCCCGGCCAGGTTTGATTGCCCATCTGTGTGTGTATGGAGTTTGCATGTTCTCCCCGTGCTTGGTGGTTTGCTAGGGTTTCCTCCTGGTACTACGGTTTCCTCCCACAGTCCAAAGACAGCCTGCAGATTAGGCTAATTGGWGTTCCCATATTGCCCGTAGTGTGTGTATGTGTGTGTATGTGTGTGTGTGTGCCCTGCGATGGATTGGCACCCTGGCACCCGTATCCTGGGTRTAGGATCATAAGCTCCCCACGTAACCTTGAACACAGGATTAAGCGCTATAGACGGTGAGTGAGTGAATAAGTAATCATAATGAAGGTAACCTCCGGGTACTCTGGTTTCCTCCCACAGTCCAAAGACCTGCAGATTAGGGTAACTGGTATTCCAGGCACTAATTTGTAGATTTATATTTGGAATTGAATTGAWGCCAAAATGGTCTAAACAGATCTTTCAGTAACTATAATATTACTGTTATTACCTCTACCACTATTCCTTCATTCTGTTTGAAAGAAGAAAAAAAAAATACATCAAAGGGAGAAATGCTAGCACTGTCAGCATGGACTTTAAATTCAAGAGATGAGCACAATAATAAAAAAAATCTATCCTTTTATTCATATCTGTATTCACATTTTGCATCTGTATAGAACATGCTATTGGTTCATTCGGAGTAATGTATTCATACCTGCTTCAATCCATTCTCTCCTTGGAGACCCGATGTCATGGGGAATCAGGTGCGCGTGTCTGCTTGTGTGTCTTGACCTTAGCACTGTATCAAAGTGCAAGTGTCAACTTCCCTWTGAAAGGTTAGCTCTAGGTGGACAAAAGTATCACATGCTCCTCCTATCAATTGATTCCTCTTTTGTTCTTGTTTTTCAAACCCTCATATTTTCATTAACAGCGTTAGGGCCCGGATTGAACGCTAACCATAGTTAAGCCAATTCTCGCCTCCTTATTATTCCATAGTAAACCTTCTGTCTGGTACAATTTGCTCATTAATCATGATTGCTAGTCTACTGTCCTATTCTCCTCCCCTTCTGTACTGCTTCTAGGCAATGCCTGCGTGCGGCTRTTCAGCTCAGGTTTGGGGCAGTAGTGCACAGTCTTTGCTATTATTACCAAAAAACTCCTGATGATCTGATGACAGGTTAAAGATTTCGGTCCGCATATGGAGGCGAGCATGTGTCACATGTGGTGTTATTAGTGCAGAGCTGAGGCAGGGGCCAGAGGCAGTTTCTGTACCTGCTCAACCCTCATCACTGTCTTAAAGGCTCTCCAGGGAGTTCTCACTTCTCCGCTGACTTAATATCCTCTAATGAGGAAGGGAATACCTGGAATCTAGTGGCATACACACTTGTTTAGATGTTTGTCACTCTGCGCGGGGGATGGGGGAACGGATAAAATCAGCACCAGCCTCCAAGCCGCGTTCACTTTTCCCTCAATCTGTCCATTGTTCATCAACATCGTGTTAGGCGTATTATGTGACAATGGGATGTGTCAGTGTAGCATAAAATCTATTGTCAGACATCAGTCAAATATCTGGCGCCTCTATAAGTGCTGCCTCCGCGAACTGTTTTTTACAATATTTTTTTTTTTAAAGCAAAAAGAAATCAGTGCGAAATAAACACGTTTTTTTTTTTTTTCCCATATTTACTACGGTTGTGTGGGCAGTGAAGTGACAGTTCTGTAACTTTCTCATAGTTCACTTCTCTCAGAGACGTTGGCTTGTTGGCTCAGGAATCAGGCGCAAGGATGGCAGGATAATAACATCCGCAATTAAAATGTTCTGGCGTGTCAGGAGTCGTCGTAGCTGTCACCAAGTGACTGTATAATGGGGAGCCTCTGTGCATGCTTCGCCATGCAAAAAAAAAAAAAAAAAACTCCCAGACATCAAACACATCACTAATAATGGCACTTCTGTCTCCTAATTGCAGGCTTTAATTGCAATAATTATTTACAAGCATAATTAACCAAAAAAAAGGAAATCTCAAGGAGAAGTACACGCTAGTTCAAGGAAACGCGCACGGTTGTGTCAAGAGGCAAGGCTGCAGCAGGAGAAACGCTGCTAGCGTGCTATCATTATCGCTAGCTGTCTAATTGGAGGAGGCAGTCCTGTATGACTTGCTCGTATCGCTTTCTCTCAGTAAGTGAACACAAACTGGCTAACTGAGACAGAGAGTGCCTAATGACTTCATCCTCTGCCAGTGCACAGAAAACTGAAATAACACTCTGTAAATATCTCGGAGCTTCTTTGTTCTGAATCGCTGCAGGGAGCGGGGAGGGACGGCCGCGGATCAGACGGTGCGTTTAGACTAATGTGTAGGTAAAGGTACCGTCGTAAAGAGCTGTGCCTGGGGCCAGCGGCATATGGATTTACGTCAGCACAAGCAAGTGTGGTTGTGAAGATTATGACTTATATGGGAAGCTAAACATTTTCTTTTCTTTTTTTTTTTATTTTTATTTTATTTTTTTTTTATGCAAATTAAGCACACTGATAAAAATCCAAAGTGCACCATCTCCCTTGAGATGCTTCTGACTGGATTTTGGCTATCTCAGAATAACACCTTATTCATTGTTGCCTACATATTATTTTTCTTTTTTTTTACTTTGCCTTAACTTTTTATTATTATTAAAAAAAAAAAAAAGTATTTATACTAGCCATGTTTTTTTTTTTTTATCGTGCATTCAGGCTTTATTAATCCTTGGCCCTAAAGATAGCATAACAACAAGCTCCTCTTTATCGATTACGGCCAGCCAAATGTGAGCTGGGTCTCAGGCTGTGCCAAAGCGTAATGGGTATAAACCYAACCTACCACTGCGCCTGCGTGCTTCAAGACTAAAGCTGTCAATGTCTACCTGTTTTTTTGCTGATGAATGTCACTGTGAGCTGGGCTCCCCTCCTGTTTTTGCAGGGAGGAGGGCGGTAAAACTAAGCCCCCCTGCCTGCCGAGCATGCCCCGAGCATCCCGTCAGATTCAGCTGTAAATGCCGGGCAGGCTGGCAGGCGTCCCGGTCCTGCCTCCCACACCACTACCCAGTTTTGGAGSCTGCCAGAACCACATATGCTCTTTGTCTGAGCTGCTGAGCTGCTAATGCCTTAAACACAACAGTAACAAAAAAAAAAAGAAAAGAAAAAACCTGCACCATGTGAGACAATTGATTTCCTCGCCTGCACAGAGGTGGTGGCAGGTTTTGCCTTTTTCTTTAACTGGATATGCCAAAAGAATAGCGAGGGTCTCTGTTTTGGAGTAATGGCAGCAGTCAACAATACCTAGCCTGTCTTCCTCCATTGGCCATATTGAGAGAGAGCTGTCAGACCGAGCTGGGCTGATAGACGCTAATGGTGTGTGTGTGTATGTGTGTGTGTGAGTGTGTGTATGTGTGAGTGTGTGTGTGTGTGTGTGTGTGAGTGTGCATCTGCAACTGTGTACGAGTTTTGTAACATGTCTCTGTAATGTCCATTCATATGTAAATGCTCGAGCTGGTTTCAAACCTGGTTTTAGCCTCAATAAACCTACATCCACTCATCCAGATCAGTCCAAATACACAAAATCCCACACATATTTAAATCTAAATGTTTTTAGCACTACGCGGTAGGGTTTATGACATAACTTTTGTTTTCATGTGAGTCATCCATTCATTTGCGGTCAGTGTGAGAAACAGCGAAAGCAGAGTGTCCCTGCTCATGACTCATGCTTATTAACAGCCGAATGCTGAGCCGTACTACCGTGTCAATTCTCTAGTTATAGCCAGTGATAATTGTGGCGGCTCATTTTGAGTTCGTTTTGGTGTTCGCCTTTTAACTAAAATGTACATTAGTTTCAGTCCGTTAATCATTCTTAGTTTTAGTCTGCTTTTTGGTGACAAAAACTAAAACCATTTTAGCATAATGTTAATCATGGATACTCGCTTTCAAAAACGATGACATGTAATAATGCAATAGCAAATAAACACTATATCGCAAAGTCAACATTTCCTCTTAAAATATTTGAATTTCAAGTTACAATTTCATTAAAAATAAGCAGTTACAGTGCAGCGAGCGCAAACAGTGTGGTTTCACTATGACTGTAGGCTACTTTGTTTATAACGAGTGCAGTTACAAAAAGACTAGTGAGACTCCATGGCGCAATAGAGAGCACGTTGGATGTCTAAGTAACACTTGGTGGAGTGATTCAAAGCTTGTGGGATTGAGTCCCACCAGAGTCCAGGTTTCGGGGCAGTAGTAGCTCAGATGGTTACGGCACCGAGTTAGTGCTGGTTCAAGCCCCAGCTCCATCAGGTTATCAGTGTGGGGATGTTAAGCGAGGCCTTTAACCCTATCTGTACCTGGGGTGCTGTATCATGGCTGACCCCAGCTATACTAATTTTACGGTGCAGCATGGCGTATGTGCATTTCCTGCTTGAGTTAAAGTGGCTTCAGGCAGGTGTTAATTTGCATCATTAGCTTTGTTCAGTTAGTAATTGTATTCTGCAAAGTGGGAGTATATCTCATGTTCTCATAAAGGTTGTAGGAACTGCATTCAGTAGTAGTTGATTTAAAGCCAATTCGGTAGTGGATAACGCCAGTGAGCAGAGAAGCTAAGGATAATAAGATTCTGTTATTTGTCTGCAGGTGATAACACTTAACCTTGTGCTTTAACCTTGACCTACACAAGGTCAAGGTTAAAAAATGCTGAATACAGATTTAAAATTAAAGTTAGCTCACGGAGTATACATTTACTACATGATGGAATATATACATTTTTTCCTGCCTTATCAGAAACATTATATCAGCAACAAAGATAAATGAATAAATAAATAAACTCCAAAGGGTTTAAAGACAATGACTGGACAGGGTCTATAATTCGAACATCGAATAGTCGATTKATTAATTTATTAACTTATTATTATTTAATCCGCCTGAATGATTCATGAGGGCAGCCGATCGATTAAACGATTCTGAAAATAAAYGCTCGCTGCGGCTCAGGGCTGCTTTTTCAAGATCATCTCCAGATTGAGGTATGCTTCCTGCGCTCAGTCGGAGAGATGCTGATGAAGGAGCAGGGCGAATTTGATGTGAATCACCCGACTTGGTGTTTGTGGTGTATCTCTATAGCAGCACTAACAGAGGTAATGATGGTAATGTGAACAGGCTCATTGCCACCCACCGAGCAAATGATGGATGTCACTCTCGAGCGCTGAGCTGGCAACACGCTAAGTGAAGCAAATGCCATTAGTACCGGACGTGTAATAGTGCTGCTTTTTATCATTTTGAGACATTTTCCTGTTGATCCGTAGTGTCCATGTAACACATTTCAGAAAAGATAGAGAGAGAAAAATCTCGAGACATAAAAACAAAGACTTAAGAACCTCAATCCAAACAAAACCCTTAAGAAATCCTGTTTGTTTGTTTTTTTTTTCTTTCATAAGGCTCTATGGCTTTTCTACATCTTGTTTTCCCAGAGCCCGCCTACTAGTTATGAATTCTCAGGCTGGTAGCGAGGTCAAGACAAAGAGAACCATAGACGGATTCGTTATCTGTGCATTCTCCTGGCCTCTTGTCACACTGAGAAAAAGAAGGACTCCTCAGAGAGGCTGAAATTAATGAGGAGTATGCAACAGCACAGATCTGCTTTTCATTCCACTCCGCGGAGCTGAAGGACATTGTTTACTTTGCCTCTTCCAGCTCCACAGGTGTACAAATTATCCTTTAACCATAAAAAAAAAAAAAAGAGGCCAGAAATCAGTTTTCTCGATCTGTGTCACATAATAATCAGGAAAGCTCGAGATCAGCCGAGTGAATCGGACGGATACGGAGCATCAGCTGCACTCCCAGGTGTCAGTCAACTTCTTGTAAATTGGGCTTTTCTCAGGGCCTACAGTTGGTTTGCTGCTTGGAAGAGGATGCGKATTTGGGATCTGACTGGTACCAGTCGAAGGCACCTGAGCCTCATAATGCACCCACCTCCCCCAAACCTTCTTAAACCTAGCCAAAAAACGTGCTAGGCAAGTGCCCGTTGAGCAGGCACCAGACCAGTGGGGTGCAGACAAACCTGCCATCTGTATATTCTCATTCTCAGACACACACACACACACACACAC
>QMIH01000932.1:40133-52004 GCA_003987875.1 Clarias batrachus
TACGGCTGCTTTCAGGGGACCGAACGGGTGAAAGTCTGATAAAAACGAGATCAGGAGGCATTTATAACTCAAAGTAAAAGTTTGTTTTTTTTATTTTGAGCGCCGACAGAAGTGTGCTGACATGCATCGCCATTCAAGATCACGACGCCCTCAGATAGCGTTCCTCTCGAGTTTAATCCGRAGTTCAGGCTTCGGCTCTTCAATAAGCGGCTCACTGTAACGAGCRCTGTCGATTGTTGAACSTTTTTTCCTGATAATGTTCCRATACTGGCCCTTGAGGATCTCCAAGTATTGATGAATTTTTCCAGCTGATGGTTGACKTTTCCCTGGTAGGKGATCGATGTTTCCGGTCCACACTCTGCAGTTTCCTCTCAGGCTCGTRGTGATGAATCCGTGTCTCGTCCCCAGTAACGATCATTTTTTAATAAACTTTTTCACTTTCCTTAGAATATCAGCTGACTTCATTGTATTGCCTCATAATGGTGCGGAGTCTCGACCTGAGCAACCAAAGCAACCCCAGATCATAACACTGTCTCCAGAGGCTTGTACAGTGGACACTACGCGTGTCCAAAGTAAAATGAACTAATTAGCTTCTTAGGAAGGTGTTAGGCTTCCTAGCAATATCCGAGCCTCCATTTACACTGTCAGATCCTCAGCAATTTAATTAACAGCAGGTTAAATATATCCAAATATACCGTTATAAAAAAGATAGCCAACTTGGCACCAAGGTTCTGTAGTTATACGGTCCCTCGTTATATCAGACAGGACAGGCCCTAAATCATGGAGTGTATTGCCTGATAGTACTAACTAACTGAGCCTGGATATAACAATCTTTCAAACACGCTGTTTTTTTAAGCATGCTGGGAACACAAAAGTAATTTGTGTAAACATCTATATCTTTGTAAGGTTGGGTACCGAATCCTGGCACCGGTACCGATACAGTATAACCGGTATGTACTAGAACCGAATCAGAACTTCGGTGCCACTTTAATGTCTGAACGTTCGATCGAAATATTTGTGCTGCAGGTTCTCTGAAACAGACGTAAGAAGCAGCATCATCATCATCATCATCATCATCATCAGCGCACATGAGAAAATACACGTGAATGCAAAAAAGGCAAAAAGCTCTAATTATACAAAGTCTGTCATCTTTRAGTGTCCAGGTTGTTTTTACATTAGGTCTCATTTACAAATGAGACCCTTCGATGAGTGTTTCAACGCAGTATTTACACCCGCTCTCACGTCAAGTAGCATTAGCTCGCTAAGCTAAGCACAGTAAAATGCCTAAAGCTAATTGTTCTAATGTCGTATTGTTTTGCACAGCGAATGATTCAGATACCGTGACATGCAACAAACGTGCAAAGGGGAAAAACACGTCAAGCCTAATGTACTATCTTAGCACACATGCGATGAAGTTAAAAGCAGAGAGATGCACCGTCTTTAACAGCTTGTGGACATCACCCGGCCGCGTGGGTGTCCCCGGCCCCAGTCAGATCAACCTGAGCAAAATCAGGAGTGGTGTCGGGTTTCGCGAATACGCCATAAGACCAATATGGTCATATTTCTGCAAACAAGCAGGAATACCAACTGCTTTGCTGTTACTGGTGTTAAATGACTGAAGTTGGGTTAGTAGTATGTAAATTAGTTGTGAATATTTATGATAATTTAAATATATTGTTTATTTAACTTTTTTTTTTTTTTTTTTACATAAAAAGTCGTTCTTTAATGTTATTCAGCGTTTTTCCTCTCTCTCTTCTCAACACTAATCTAAAGGCTTCGCTGTCGGTCCTTTTTGTGCAAGTTGTATGTTTTGTGTAAGTTGTCTTTTGACTAGACAATCTGTGTTTAGTCGATCTATTTTTAGCTTCTAATCTAAATGCACATTTGGGTGGGGGAAAAAACAAAACAAAAACAAAGATAGACTAAATAATCTGCCTCATTCGCATTCATTACATCAGTGACTGTATTTGACCTGCCACTTCAATCTTCAATCTTCGCCAAACGAAATCGAAGTAATGTGGAGTCTGTTACTGTTACTGAGAGTCACCAAGATGAATCTGTAGTCTGGGCTTCAAAGAAATCAGCTATATCGTTACTTCTTCATGTCTTTCTATGTATTTCTCCTTCATCCTGAAGATGATGTTGTGGCTGGTTCGACGAAAGTCCAAAATCACTCACTCATCATCTATACCGCTTTATCCTGAATACAGGGTCGTGGGGGACTGAAGCTTATACCAGGAGACACATCTATCACAGGGCACACACACCTACTCGCTTAATCTGCATGTCTTCAGACTGTGGGAGGAAAGCCATGAAAGCAAGCATGGAGAGAACATACTGTACATCCAAACCCCAAGGCGGGGGAATCGAACCCGAACCCGGACCCGGGTGGTGCAAAGAGACAGCCACCGTGCCGCCTAGTCCAAAATCAGCCTCATTAAGCCAATTATGAACAGCGAATCATCTGTTGTGGAAGCCAAAGTGAATCCTTCATTGATGGGAATCAGTCATGTGATCCCTATTTATAGCCGTCAATTGAAAAAGTGCTGTGTGTGTGTCAGAGGATCAAATGGTGCTATAAGAAAACAGAGCAGACAGACCAAAAAGCTTTCCGTGATCCACATGACCTGGGAACTGAAGCCACAGATCAACAGCGGAGACACAGGAAAACAACCGAGATACAGGGATTATCTGTGTATATACAGTATACAGTACATCAGCTTTTCTGGTGTCTATTGGGGATTTTTTCCAGTWAGGTTATGTAAACAATGCCCTGATTGTTAAATGAACAGTTCCGACTCGCAAGTAATCTGAAAATTAGGGCCTGTCAGACCGGCTCCAGCAGCCCGGTTCCTTTCCTCCTCTATTGCTATTTTTATTGTCTGCTGCGGTTGTAACCTCTCTAACATCTGGCAGATCCATGTCTGTTTTGTTTTTTTTTAAGATCCACTGCTAACACACCGTCACTCACTCGAAATGAAAGAAACGCACTCGACAGATCATCCGAAACCGGTTCTGCCGTCGCCGGGTCACGTGCGCGYCTGTGCGTCAGCCTGCGMTGAAAGTCGGATTTGTTCCAAAACGGGTCGCACATGAGCAGAATTTAGCTCTCTTAGATCATGTGGATTAGCAGCAAAATGTTCAACCGCATCATAGCTAACAAACAAGTCTGTCAGAGTGAGTCTGACTCTAATTTGCATCATCTTGCATATTGCATATTATTTGCATCTTCCAGTTTTTTCGACTCGACGCAGAAGGGATTAGAACATTTATTTTTTCTGAACGGTACTTTTAGTTAGATTCGAGTCTGACATGCTGATGATGTGTGACATTTCGCGCTTCAACTAGAACATCGGTTCAGACAGAGTTTTTTTCTTCAAAGAGTAAACGTCAATCAGATGGACAAAGCCGTAAATGCTAGATCAAATCTCATCGGCTTTTAGGAATCCTCTCCTCCCTGTTCGTCGGCGCATCCTTAGCTAAAACGGATGTCCGTTTCGAGGGATCCGATCMCGGGAAGACAGCTGAGACCGATAGCGGTTTGCATCTAGCGGCTGCACRCGTCTCTCATTTGTCTCCAGTTAAACAGCAGGTCTGAGTACGGCCTTATTTGTGTCAATCCTTTTTCCCTGGCTAGGGCTCAGCTGGCATTTTCCCGGGCATACAGAGCGATCTGCTGCGTAGTGAGTCAATACAGTAAATTGGAAGTCTTTTGGGGGGGTTCTCGCTGGGTATAAATAAAAGACAGCAGGTTTTCACATGGATTCCGGGCCCAGGATGTTGAAAACGACAATTAAATTTGATTAAAAAAATAAATGACAGCTCAAGTTCTTTTAAATATCCCAATAACAGAGAGAAAAAAAGTGTGCAATGATTTCCATGCCTGCTTTTAATACTATTCTTCCTCTGTGTGTGTGTGTGTGTGTGTGTGTATACACTTCACAGCCTTGGATATGTCCAGTGTCCTGGTCTGTCTCTCTGTCTCTCCAGTCCGTGCTCGGCTATTCTAAGCACTTTAATAACTACACTTTAAAATCTTTCCCTGGCTCACCGTCTCCATGTCTGTCTTCCACTTGGCCGTTGCATATAGCAGGTGATTCTGTTTTCAATCTTTCATCTCTACACTCTTCGAGTTAGTCACAGCGTAATCTCCATTACCGGCATGACTGCATAGGAGGATGTGCGTTTGTGTGTGTGTGTGAGTGTGTGTGTCTCAGTTTTCACAGATGGGTCGATATTACTTTCCATACACGATATGTTAAGTGAACAAATTCTGATTTAGTAGAGGAGAGGAAATAAGACTGACAGAGATCGATTACCTGTCTGCCTCTGTTCTTTCCTTTGGTGTCTCACTCACGCGCACACACTTGCCCGCTTCGCGTTCCTGCGCGCACATATACAGCACATCATGCGCATATTTTGCTATAGACGTATCCTGGTGCGCGACTGAAAATTCCAACAACCTGCTCGAATTCTATTTCATTAACATGGCTGAATTATATCGCTCTTCCGATAAGCGTTTTGTTTCTCAGCTGACTCGGACTCGACTGGGTTTTTAGCTCCTTTGTAAGATTAATGCTTTGCTTTTCCAGCTTGTATTATCTTGTCGTAGTGTGTGTGTGTGTGACACTGAAAGAAATCAATTTCTGTGTAAGGAGGAAAGAAGAAGGGAAAAAAAAAAAAAATCATTAAAAACTCAGTTGTAATGGACGTCCGAGAGCAGCTGTTGAGGCTGGCGGTTATTTTTTGGACACTTTTCATAAAGCCAACGGGGACTGTACAAAACGTACAAAGTTGTATGATTCAGATTTGCAGTACTGGGGGAAAAAAAAAGAAAAAAAAAGTTTGTGGACATTAATAATTAAGGTAATAACTCACACATTCATCGTCTATACCGATTTATCGTTTATTCAGGGTCGCGGGGGGACTGGAGCCTATCCCAGGAGACTTAGAGCACGAGGCGGGGTACACCCTGGACGAGGTGCCAATTCATCCCAGTGCGCGCACACACACACACTCATTCATACACTATGGGCAATCTGGGAACGCCAATTAGCAATTAGCCTAATCCGCATGTCTTTTTATTGTGGGAGGAAACCGGAGGAAGCCCACCAAGCACAGGGGAGAGAACATGCAAACTCCATGCACACAGACCTCGAGGTGGGAATCGAACCCGGATCCTTGAGGCCACCATTGTTGTTACAGGGAGACGGAATTAATTGAATAAAACTTACAGCTTTCTTTCATGCCCCGTCTCATCCTAGACCTTCGTTATCAAAGTGTAAGCGCTGCAGTTTTAAATTAACATAAATTAACATTTTGACACGTTTTATTAAGAGCTTTTAATAACTGCCCTTAGATTTCTCTTACAAGTGCGGTCCCCATGTTTTTTTTTCTCAGTTCGGTTGCAAACTATAGATCCCTGCCCGTGCTAATGAGACATGCTGTACACGGCAAAGATGAACTTGAGAACTACAGGTTTATACTTGCGCTGTTTTCTGCCACACTTTCATTTTTTTTCTTATGCAAACTCCCTTGGCATGCCTATGTAAGGCAGATGAATTAATGTAAATGTAAATGACAGACTATCATTGGTCAGACTAATCATTCCACATAGAGGATCCTAGTCTGAGTGACAGCTCGGGATCTCGCGCTGTCATTTCCCGTCACATCACCGTCCACACCTGAGACTTCTGAAGGCCCGACAAAGGCAATCCAATATGTCAAAAAATAATTGGCAGGCCATTTTTTTTTTTGTCTCCAGTCCATCAGGACATCTTATCACCCGAGCTAAGAACATCTTGTACTCGGTCGATCTGAGGATGTGAGAAGGAATAGAATAGAGAATTTCATCGCAAATGACAACCTGACAAAAACGTTCATGATTTCAATTTGTAGCTTGGAAACATTAATATATTTTTTTTTCTATCATCTTTAACTTTCAAAATCCTATTATAAAAATTTTTGTATAACGGGCATCACATGGATCGATGAGCCGTTTCTAAAGCAAAGCCTCAGCCAGTTTTGAGATTCGGACAGTTTAAAGATTATGATACCGATGCTCAGGTAGCGTTAAGAACTTTAAACATACAATATATCGCATACACCATGCCTTTATCCGTACAGACACATTCGGCAGATGCGACGCGACTGCTGACAGAGCCGCATCTGCTTATTCACACCGATTTATATTCGATTTCGCATGAGTATCCAAGCGCAGCATAATTACATCTGCATTCATTCAGACAAACAAAAAGACAGACAGTAGCAAACAAAAGCTGGCATTACGTATAAGTACAAAAAAAAGTCATATACTTAAAGACTAAGACTATTTACATGTATTATATTGTGCCATGATGATCAAAGCAAAAAGCAGGACGACATCAAACAGTGGTGTGTAGATTCTATTCAATGAAAACATTCAGGATGCTGATTATTGCTTCAAGGACTGTGTTCCATTGTCCATACTGTAAGCCGGGGTCAAGGTAGCAGCCCACATGGAATATATACAACACTTCCTACAACACCTTCATCAGCTTTTTGTTTTCGACATGAATGTCTTTACTGAAAAGTACAGACAGAAAAAAAAATAAATAACAAAACCCAAAACAAAATAAATTTAAAAACAAAATAACAAAATCCAAAACAAAATAACAAAACCCAAAACAAAATTACAAATTCAAAAACAAAATAAAACCCAAAACAAAATTACAAATTCAAAAACAAAATAAAACCCAAAACAAAATAAATTCAAAAACAAAATAACAAAACCCAAAACAAAATAACAAATTCAAAAACAAAAATTCAAAAACAAAATAACAAAACCCAAAACAAAATAACAAATTCAAAAACAAAATAACAAAACTCAAAACAAAATAAATTCAAAAACAAAATAACAAAACCCAAAACAAACACTTTTGACACAACTTAGTTGACCAAAGTAAAATCTTAAAATACTGAAATGAATCTTTAAATGAAAATACATCTAAATGTCCATGAGGCTGCAGTACTTCCTGTATATTTTGTGTGTCAGATGTCTCGTCCAATCAGCATAAGAAAAAAAAACAGGCTTAAAAAAGTAGGTGTGGCTTGCAGATGACATTCTTACCACTGATTGGACGATACATCTGCCACTCAAGATTATCGGTAAGAATTTAATTCGCAAACCACACGGAAGCATTTTGATTCTCGCCGCTGATTGGACGAAACATCTGTCACTCAAAATATACAGGAAGTTCTGCAGTCTCAGGGAAATTTAGAGGTATTTTCATTTAAGGATTATTTTTTAGTATTTTAGGATTGTACAGCACTTTGGTCAACTAAGTTGTGTTAAATGTGTTTTAAAAAAAAAATAATTTGACTTCACTTGACAGTACTTCTTGTATGTTTTGAGTGACGGATGTCTCTTCCAATCAGTGATAAGAATTTCATTTGCAAACTATACCCACCTCTTCCGCTTTGACTGAATTGTCGTTGTTTGCGCTCATTTGGTATTTTGTTTCTGGATATGTCGTCGTGTTTTCTGATTTGTTGTATTGTTTTTGGTTTTGCTGTTTTGTTTTGATTCTGTTATATTGTTTTTAAATTTGTTATTTTGATTTTGGTTTTGTTATTTTGTTTTGCACTTCTCGGCCGCCGTAGAAAAGCCTGCATGCGTCCTCGTTCCACCATGAGATAAAACACAGCAATTACAATCGAAAAAAAATACAATCATAATCAAATCATTAAAAAAAACATATACACGGCCTTTGTAACTCGGCGTAAAATGACTTGACCTGGCTTACACGCGGTGCTCGGCAACCGTCACAGCAGCGGCAACAACCGTTTCACTTGATTTTTACTTCAAGCATTCAGATAACTGCATAATCAACCGACTGTGCAGTAATGCTCTCCAGGGCATACTTTAGCTCGTCTCATCCCGGTGTTCATTTAAATATAAGCATCTCTAAACCAATCTTCCGAACAGCACAACAACTGTCTGGCGGCAACTCGTCAGATACGCAATTTTCAAAATGTAATAGAAGAGCGAAATGAATTATTCCTCCAGGGGAGCTCCAAGGTAAAGTGTAGGAGCAATGTACCCTTATGAGGTTTAGTCTCCAGTCCCAGCTGGGCCACACTCTATCCACGACATACCGTGCTTGGAAAACCAATACCGAGCGCTCTCGGAGGAAAAGAATGATGCAAGATCCGCTACCTTACTGACAAATAAAAGACGCATGCTATATTATATTAACTGATCTAACACCGAAACGGCTATAAACTCATTTAAAAAGTAGGAAACAAAAACTACATTGTATTATATTGGTTTTCTGTTGCTGTACAATAAGGTGCCATTTTAAGCTCCGCCCCCTACAATGGCTATCACCGTATGACAATAGAAGACTCGAAATAGTTCACATCTCAAATGAACTAAAATCAGCTTCTGTATACACCGTAATATATACAGTACACCATATGTATATTAGCATGTACAACACAGAATACAAGGTTTTGTGTGTGTGTGTGTGTGTGTGTGTGTGTGTGTGTGTGCGCAATAGAGATATATCGCATGTAAATACACATCATATTTAGATTTTTTTTTTTTTGTTCAATCAGTTCTATATACTGTAGCTATAGCGATAGCAGCTGTCGGTTCTCTAATGATTTGTCCCGTCGGAATTGAATGTACTGTCAAACCGGATGAGTCAGAATTCAAATGAACATTTGTTATGGTGTGAAAAGTAGCCAGCCAGTCTCCACATTCATTGACGCATTAAAAACGGTTCTTGCTGCCAACCCTGTGGGTCGTGTAGTTTCAAACAGTAACGCCAAGATGTGTCTCAAACCTTCATATCTACAGCTTTCTACTCAATAGACTGGAAATTCAGAATCAAACCACTGCATTAGAAATTCAAAGATAATGGGATTAAATTAAAAATACAGTTCATAACCAATCCTCTACTCTTAATTTAAGAATTAAATGATGTACCTTATCTCTCACACACACACACACACACACACAAACTATTTCTCATCTAGTGGCATTTTAGTCTAAACAATTCACCAACTGACGAGTTTTAGGAGGTGGGAGGAAACCAGAATGTCCAGTGGACATCACCAAATTATTACTAATCTCCCATGTCTCCCATCATCAGGCCCATCCCTTTTTATATCCCTTTTATATTATTTAACCACTAGTTACTAAATAATTCATAGTGCTTAATAGATAAATATATTTATCCCTCCTTTCGGATGTTTATAATGTGCATATACTGTATATATATATATATATTAAAAAAACAATAACTTGGGAATTTAGGGGTTAATAGTCTTTAATCTGCCAAGATATATAATGCAGCAAGAGTTTTCGCTGGTGACATCATACCTCTTGAAGCCTCCCCTGTCCCCTGTGTGACAAATGTTGCGCAGTAGTATGTAGTAGTGTTAGACAGTATGCTTCATCATCTGGAAAGAAAATTATTTATTTATTTTTAAATAAATAAATAAATAAAAACACAAAGCCCAAAAGACTGTAGGCTGGTACTGGTGTTTCCAAATCGTTCATAGTGTATGATTGGGTGTGTGAGTGGGTGTGCGCGTGTGCCCTGTGCTGTGATGGGCTGGCACTAGAGCTGTGAATCACAGCCAGACTGTCGACTCAATCTGATTTTTAGGCTTTGCAATTTTCCATTCAAATCGATTCAATAGCACTTTGTCGGATTTATTTCAAGCAGCTATACTGAAGCAGATTAAAAAACACATAATAATATAATATTGAAATATTCATTCAATAAACATTAAAATGTTGTGTAAATTTGTTTGGGGATTTTTTTGATGGCTTTGACCATTTAAAACGTAATGTCCCGAACAAAGCGATGACCTTTCTTCCGTTCCACACTCTGCTTCAGGAGGTGGGTTAATTCCCCAATCGCCCATCAAGAAAGAAGAACAAGATGTGATACTCTTCCAAAACGTGAGTATTTGCAGAAGATGCTGAATTCTATTGTATGTTTGTCAGGAATTTGTTTATTTTAGGTGCACTGAATGGGCTCCATACAATCCCACTGACCCTACAAAGGATAATAAAAATAGATAATGGATGAATGAATGAACAAAAATGCAATGCAATCTGTCCTGCATGCCCCTTGTCTAATAATCGGCCATATTCAAGTCCCCAACTTACGAACGAATTTCATTCTGAGAGCTCGTTCCTAAGTCCAATTCGTTCTTAAGTCCAACTGACATGGTCCAGATACAGGGATACAAGATGTCCCGCTTCCGGACATCTTGGGATGCACGCTGCACGCACATGACAAAGGTTCCACGACTGAACATGTATACGTTCAAAGTTCGTAACTCGAATGTTCGCATGTAGGGCACGTACTGTACAGCCGCTACAAATATGCCTTTCGACAGCCCACCTTTAGCCCAATTTTTTTTTTAAATCGGGTAGACGATATACACGTCATACTTTCAACAGCAAAACACACCTGATAAAACTCATCACTCGCACATAGAGAAGTGCAGCACATTTACATTTACAGGCCGCCGATTTGATCTGTTACATTTTCAAGCTCCTTGCCAGAATGTGTTAGGCAGGGTTACCTTTCATTTGCAAAGATGCCAAATCCCTTTGCACATATGCATATGGTGCTCCCAATCTCACTCCAAAAAAAAAAAAAAGTCTCAGCTTTGAATTTTCACAGAATTTCCCTCTGCGTGATAAACCTGCAGCTAAAGTTAAACTCCACATTACACAGAGGAAGAGAGAGGAGAGAAGTAACAGGGAAAAGTGCAAACGTCGACATTATGCTGTGAAACCCTGCAATCCGACAAAGCAGAAAGATCCTTATTGCAAAACAATTTGCCGTTGTGGAACATGTGAGTTGTGTGCGCATTTGCATTTTGAGAGGAAAGCATGTTTTTTGTTTCGTCTCCGAAGAGAAGCCGAGTTGGTACTGTACGAACCCTCTACCGGGCAGCCGAGATGTCGGTCAGACGTGCAATCACGCAGGAAAATAAAGACTTTTCTTCTTCCTAATATGGTGTACGTGTTTAGCCATAAAGAAGGATCTCAACTGCAGCTCTGGGCCATGCTTCCAAAAGATCCAAAAGAACTGTTTACAGAACTGAATACTAAACGTTTCCAGTAGCCTGGGTTATGCAATCTCACCGGGGATCTAATCATATGGGGGGGATTTCATTCTGTCTTGAACAAAATCCCAAAAAGATCCAGCAACTAACCTGGACAAGGCCTAGCACGATTCCCAGGAACGTACTAGATCTGGTCAGGTGTGAACAGAATATCAAACAGCACCAGGATTAAGGAAGATATCTTCGTGAAAAAAAAATCCTGTATCCCACTTTTGTTTGAAAGAGCTCAGTTAAAACAATAGCAACCGTCGCCATTTGCTTTCTAGATTCAGGATTACAGGCCTTAAGGACCCAGAACTCTACTTATGATCTCATAAAGAGAGAGAGATAGAGACAGAGGTAAGAGCACCCACACGTGGAGTCTTGCATCTCTCTCTCTCTCTCTCTCACACACACACACACACACACACACACACACAAAAGTTCATAATACATTTATCTTCTTCTCGTTATACTGTAATCCATCACATGGAAAACTTTTCATTCACAGCTCCTGCTTCAATATTTCTTCCGGATGCCATCTCGGGGGAAATCTCTAATCTCCTCTGCACTCTCACCTTTGTTTTGCTCATTAAAGGTCTAGACATGGATTTGTGTAAATCTGCTTTGTTTCAAGGGTGGCGTTTAGAAGCAGATTTTCATAAATCTTACTGGTTATTGTGAACTGTTTATACACCCATAACCAGGCAGTCAGTTGAACATCTACTCATATATATCTTGTATAGTGTCTATATA
>QMIH01000932.1:70650-93717 GCA_003987875.1 Clarias batrachus
TCAGCTAAATTTCTATATAAAATATAATACCGTATACATATTTTTAGTACTGAGAGAGCACAAAGCAACCGTAGTAACATGAAAAACACGGCTTGGGATGATGAATTGCTACTGTATTTACTAGGGCTGAAACGATTCCTCGAGTAAATCGAGTACTTCGATTACAAAAAAATTATCGAGGCAAAATCTTCTGCCTCGAAGCDTCGTTTAATTTATTTTAAAAGCTTGAGCTATGTTTTTGCGCAATTATTTGTTTGGCTTGATACAGCGCACTTCCGGATGCAAGCCGCCAGTGAACACCAACGAAGAAGAATCGCTTACGTCACCCACAAAATGGAAGGAAACGCAAACAGTTAGCTGTGTATTGATTTGAGGGAGCATTCTGTTGCGGTCTGCAAAATGGAAGGGAGCGATAAAAATATCAGCGAGGCCAAGAGAAGAAGAAAGCAGCAAGAGAAAACAACAGAAATTGTCATGTTATGCCTGAGATGCAGATTTTGAAACTTTCGTTTTGAAAGTTTAGTTGCACAACTTTTTAATGTGTGCCTTAGTTTTTTGATCCTTAAAGTGATTTGAAATTCCCCCTTTTTTTTGGCATCCGAGAAAAGGCTTTAAAATAAGAATGTATGGTGCTGTAATGCACTTAATTAAGCTCAGTCAACTTTAATACCCCTATCTCACCTACGCGGTATCACGCGGTGGCCGGAAGTACGGTTCATGATTCACCGCAAGTTTTGGCGCTACGATTACGTTTCCATCTTTCTGCGCGAAAAATAAAATGTTTAAGCCGCCTTAAAAACGTTTAAACATGTTTAATTTTTTTGGTGGACCTTGCAGAACTTTGCGAAATGTCGGCGGGCAGTCGCGGTGGCTCACGGTGCCCAACACTGCATGTCAAAGCGCATAGGTGAGATAGTGGTATAAGCTATTCCTTGTATTGTGAATAATGACAATGTTTATTTTTGATAAAATGCTGTATGCATTTAAAAAATAAAAGTAGATTTTTCTAAAAAGAAAACTAATGAATCTTTGTTTCTCTTATATATTTTAATTGCTGTTTAATAAAAGTGCATTTTATCCGATTACTAGATTAATCGATTATCTTTTTTTGATAGAATACTCCATCACTAAAATATTCGATAGCTACAGCCCTAATATTTACCCAACAGTATTTGTACAAAAAAAAACGACCCAAAACGACTCGAAAAAAGAAAACCCGCCTGCATGAATGACCGTATGGGTAACCTCGGGACCCTGCGAGAGACAACAATACAGTACTGTACAGAATACGGGTTTACCTTTACAATCTTTTTTTTCCTCTTCAGGATATGTATTAAGCGGAGTTTGACGAGAAAAAAGTGTTTTGGGAGCATATTTAGGATAAAATCCAAAATGGGCGTTTTATTGACAATTCGCAGGTACTCTAGGAACATGACTCATGCAAATTTGTACGATTTGAAAAAAACTGAACAAAATATTGAGAAATCTGRAATACTTTAATCTGCACTGTATATACATTTAATGGTACACACCAAGATTGAGACTGCTGGAGGATCCATGGGTTGAAAGGGACGGTGGAGGAGTTAGAGAATGTGAGGGCGCTTGAGTGGGAAGTGGCATGCCAACAGGGCCAGGGGAGGAGCTGAAGCCAAGTCCGTTGTAGAAACCTCCATGGCCAATTGGAGTGAGGCTGCTGGGGGTGCGCTTGTACAGATCAGAACTTCCGGTCAAAGAGTCCCGGCGAGAGCCACTGGAGCTAGAGTTCGCAACTGTGGACAGACACAAGTATATTCCGGGTTTTGAGAACCATTTAAGAACAAAGTCCATGAAATTTATCCATTTGTACTACAATGTACTTTATGAACTCAAGCATGCAAAAGAAATCTTTATCCAAGTATATCTGCATTTCACATACACGCACCTGCTGTTCCAAAACCTCCAAGTGTTGCCCCCAGTGTAGCTCCAAGGGATGATGATGGGTTAGCATTGAATCCGAGAGAGGAGCTTCCTGGTTGGGCAGAACCCTGAGAGAACAGGGATGAGCTCTGCGAGGAGGAGCTTGGAGAGCCGCTCCCATAGAAGGAGCTTCCCCCAAGAGCCCCGGCTCCCTGCTGACCTGGACCCTGCTGGGAACTCAGTGCACGAAACGCCCCGTTGGCAGCACCTCCAAGGCCTGCATTAGCTCCACTGGCAGAGGCAGCAGCTGCAGCCACTGTATGGGGGGGGGGGGGGAGGTCCAAAAGATCAGAAAGGAAAGACAGTGAGAGAGAGAGAGAGATTGCACAAATCAAAATGAAATTGAAGGGGCTCATCATATTTCAAGCGACGCTGTAATGCATAGTAATGCAATAGATGGATGGCTGAGGAAACTAAAAGCTGAAATGCATACCGGCAGCAGTGGGGCTGATGATGACAGAAGCAGGAGCCATGAGTCGGACTGGGCCACTGCGAGCACCCGTGTTCACCACCAGAGCTCCAGTCTGATCGTAATAGGCAGCGGGAGCAAGCACTGGGTAGCCTGGAACACAAGAATAGATGCAATCTTAAAATTCCTAGACACTTATGACTGATGTATATTTAAATAAATGTCAAAATCAATATGCATCAGCATCTTAAAATAAAAAATAAATAAACAAACTCACCAGGAACACCGGCTGCCAAACCTTGTCCAAATGCCAAAGCAGAGTTCACTGCTGCAGCTGCTACAAGCTGGTCCGTCTGCTGGCCCTGCTGACCCTGGCTTGGGGTCAGGGGACGTTGGTTGCCTCCGGTACGCATTACCTAAAGACCACACGCAGCGTTTAAGTGAGAGACAAAAAAAAATGCAGACATAAAACATAACTGAGCTGTCACACTTTGCCCGATTTGTAAATACACACAGGATAAATTATGGGATGATTASAGAGTTGGGATCGTTGTGGGGGTTCATTAAAAAACCAACTTGAAAAAACACACAAACAAGGCTTTAGAGCAGTGGGTCTTGATCCTGGTCCTGGAGGACCACGTGCCCTGCATTTTAAGYGTTTCCCCATCCTCCATCACTCCCACTTCAATTGAGAAAAGGCTGGTAATTAGCTGATTAGTTAAATCAGGTGTGCTGAGAACACACCAACATGTGCAGTGCAGGTGGTCCTGCAGGATCAGGGTGAGAACCATCGCTACCAAAATGAGCCGGCCCCCATGGCATCAGCGTGAAAAAGTAGTACTATAAAAGTAGGGCTGCTCCGATTGATCTGTCGCTGATCATAATCGAACGATAATTGGTTTCRGAAGTTTGTCTCTATAACGGCCGATATAGGAAAGCCGATCAGGTGACGCAAAACTCGCCGGACAATTTTTTTGCGCGCTGCTAAAATGGCTTTATCGGTCTGGCAATTCTACATGTTGTGTGAAAAAGACAATACATTAGCAATCGGCAACCTGTGCAACAAGACAATTCCACGAGGCGAGAAGCACCCAAAGCATTTTAACACCACGAACCTCATCAGACATTTGAAGGTTAGTCATGTAAAGGAACATGAGCAGTTTTCAAAGTTGTCTAGCGCTAAGAGAGCGGGAGAGCTCAGCAACTCGCGCGCCGCCACTCACTCAGCTGTCGGCATAATACCGCTATCTCACCTACGCGGTTTGGCTCGGTGGCCGCAAGTCCGGTTCATCATGATTCACCGCCGGTTTTGGCGCTGTGATTACTTTCCCAATCTTCCCACGCGAAAATTAAACCGTGTTCAATAAAATTACGTTTTCATGTGTAATTATTCATACACGTTTAATTTTTTTTGGCGGTCCTCACTGATGCTTGCGGACCTTGCAGAACTTCTGGCGACTCGTCTGTTATTTTATTTAATTTTATACAAATGTACCAGAAAGTTGTATTTGTCAAGCACTGAGCTGTTCCCAATTACTAACCAAGCACAGGCTGGTACGTTTTAAGTTGACGTGTTGCACATGTTGCTTGCCAATAAAGACAGTTATCAATTTATGACATTCCCCTTCTTGTAATTGCAATACTTAATTTACATTGTTGTTAGATATAGTTTAATAAATAATGCTACATGATAAGGCTCGAGTAGACCCTGTAATCGATATCGGCCAATACAGCTTCTAGTGATCGGAGATTGGTCCCAAAAATTCTGATCGGCGCGTCCCTACTATAAAGGACCATGCCAGATTTCTAGTAATGCCAAGGCAGATGCATCAATAACAGAAGTCTCCCCCCCCCCTCCTTGCTTACAATAATATGCCCCAAGACCCACAAAAGCAGCACACCAACAATGAGAACTCAATTTACCTTCAACAGTTTTAAATTAGGATTAGCTGGACACCTTGCTCTTAACTTAATTAGTTTAAAATAATTGTGGAGAACATTACCATACAACTCACATTACATAGTGTCATTCTACTATTTATGTAAAACCACAATTTTTTATTTATTTCTAATTTCATCTCTTATTTTGGATTTTTTTTTAACCCCGGGAAGGATTGGGTCTTATAACCTTTGGTTGGTTAATCCTACAGGGAAAAAAAAAAAACTGTAGGAGGGGGAAGAAAGAAAAAAAAAGAAAGAAAAAAATAATAATCAGCTTGAACCACTGAAGTAGAGGCGTGCACTGGGATTAGAATCCCATGAGACCTCGACAAAGAAAAGTTGCATTCGGAGTACTGGACACAGCTGGTGTCTCATGTGGTACAACATGTTTACTTTATTAACTCCTCCTTCATCAGGGTAGTCGTGGTCTAAATAGATATCACAAGCAAATACAAACATAACATAAAAAAAGCGTGTGACTTGGGCAAACTTCTACAGACGTGGGATTCCAAAAATTTTTAAATAAATAAAAAAAAACACAGGAGAGACGTGTATGAACTGAAATCCACACCTGCTGTTGGTTCTGCTGAGTCTGTGCCGATGGCTGCTGATTGGCCGAGTTGGAGGGGGCAGGAGCCTGTTGTTGGAACAGGTTGGCTGGATACACACCCCATGGAGTAACTCCATAATACTGAGGGGGCATCACAGCTGGACCTATAGCAGTACACAAAAATAACTATAATGATGTATCCAAAAAAAAAAAAAAAAATTGGATAAAACCATTGTCGGTTATCAACATGAATGTGCTGTACATTTCTCTGATCTTACCAAGTGTGGCAGCAGCAGCAAGGCCGGCAGCGTAGGGGTCTGTGCCAGGTGGGGCCGCACTAATGATGTAAGGGTTGGGCATAAATGCAGCAGGAGCCAATCCTGAAACACAAACATCATGAATCAAACGAGTTCCCAGACATTATGGCAGCACACCTTTTTTTGGGGGGTCCATTCATTTGTCTAGCAACCAATGCACTTCCTTAATTTTATTAATCGGTTCTAATAACTGATCGAGTTAAAGACATGCGCACTCACCGATGTGTGGCTGTTGGGCTGCAGCAATTGCATACTGCTGCTGCTGCGCGGCTGTGAGCTGCTGCACGGCCAGTGCACTGGGCCTCTGAAACAGCTGAAATAYATTTCAACAGAAATTTTGAACACTCAAAGAAATTTTTGCATGCACCACATCACCAAGGCAGAAGAGGAAAGCTTTCTTTCATTCTTTTTTTWWAAAWWTTTTTTATCATGAACTGAAAAAACAACACAGAATTGCAACATAACTGACAATGTGAGGGCTGTATAAACAAAATTCACAGCATGATAAAAGAAAAGCCCCATAAAACAAATTCTAAGTACTTAACCAAAGTGCCATAAAACCAAAGTGCCTTGTGAATTAACGCGTCTACTGGTTATAACATGTTCTTATCAAAAGCTCTTATCAAATGTTCTTTGAATGTGATATTTTATACCAGTCATGCTTTTGTCCTCTGATTTATTCTCAAGTTTCTATGACATTTTTATTCCTTACTCTATTTTAACCAATGTTTTCTTTTGGATGATTTTCACCAATTTCCTTATTAATGTTGGAAAGCACTTAAGGTCAACCAAATGGTTGTTATTTAATGTGCTATACAAAGAAATTTGACTTGACTTAAAAGCTACACTAAAATGTCCTGTACCCTGACTAAAACAAACTATGTGGGTTTTTACAGTTTGATTAGTTAAACCATGTCAGGCATTAGCCAACAAGTTTTTGTTTGGGAATAACTTTTTTTTTTTTTTAATGTAGTGCCTTTCATCAATTACATTTTTTCTTTAACATGGCATCACGCACAATGCTTCAACTGACATTCAGCAAATGTACTGCCTCTCATTTCAAAACAAAGTAAAAAAAAATAAAAATAAAAAAATTATCTGCCACCAAGTCTTTACATTTCTATAACCAGCAAACAAAGAGCATGGAGTGTCATTCAGTGAATGATTATTTTATGAACTGTCAACAATGCAAATGGTGTTTGAGCATGAGGAGTAACCAAAAAACAAAAAAAAAAAAATAAAAAAAATAAAAGACAGCATGTTGCACATGTAAAAGTAATGCAATCAAATGCTAACTATTTGCAAAGTAATATTACTTTTAGCTGTCCAGTTTTTATTTATTTTAGCCATCTAGTAGCCAGAAGGCCTACAGTAATGGTAAAGTAGCAAGTTAGCTTAAAGCAGGATGGCATTGTTATTTGAAGGGATGCATGCACCTGGGAATTTTGAGAGATGACAAAAAGCTTTTTACCTGCTGAGGAGAGTTGTAATCAAAAAGGCCAACAGTAGCTGCTGTTGAATCAAGAGGCAGTTGGCTGCCGGTATAATCAAACTGTAAAGTCTCCATGGAAACGGATTCCATGGGGTCAAGGGTCACGTTTTGGGGCTCGACATTAGGGAATTCTTCGGCTGGTTTTGGTCCTGTTCCTCCAGTCATTTCAGGTCCACCCAACTCCACCTCAGGTCCAGCAGGAGGACAGTTACCAGGGGTACGGCTGAAACATGGAGTAATAAGAAGCCTGCTTTAAAAAAATGATTCTCTTTAAGCACACAGGAATTCAGCATAAACGATACTATGAGTGAGCATTGTTTGTTGGGGTGGGGGTGTACGTACCTAAAGTCCTTCACGTCAACGTCAAGCCCGTTCTGACTAGGCAGTCCGTTAGGGTTGTCCATAGGATCGGGCTCAGATTCCTTTAATTCTTTTCTCTCTGGGTCGAATGTGGTTTTTGGTTTTGCCTCCGCTCTCTTTTCAGCGTCATCAGTTTCAGCATCTCTCGTCCCCTAAAACAAAAACACAACTCTAGTTAGTAAAGTCAAAGATACTTTGAACAAATAAGAATATGGATATAAATCAAGCTTATGAGAATCTTTAAGACGAACATGAGGAGGAAAGTGAAGACCACTTACAAAGGCTCCTTTACGTAGACACGAGTCGAGTTTCTCAGCAGGGGATGAGCTCAAGACATATTCCACCATAGAGACGCCTAGACCACCGCTCTCGGAACGGGGAGAGAGCACAGACCCTGCCTCACCGACGCCGTGAAAACCCTGACCTGGCCGACGCTGCACCATGATCGGTTGGGACACTGAATGATCTAGGGATCACATGACCACATACGGTGATTCATTAATATCATGAACATATGAATAAGAACTTAAGATGTTAACGAACAATAAATACACACAATTACCAGAGGCTCCCCATGCACTGTCTCTCCACTGGTCTAGGAAGATCCCTTTTGGTCCATCTTTCCCTGAATCGTCAGATTCCCAGAATTTCTTTCCTGTAAGGAGCTGCTGTAGGAGTGACAAAGTTTAAAAATAAATAAATAAAAAAATATCAGAAAGAAAGTAGGTAATGAATTATCATTGACATAATGATTAAGGATGTGGACTCTAACCTCTCCCATGACTCTTCCCTCCAGGGCGAGTGCCTGAAAGTCGTGGTTGAGTTCATCCATTGACCGCACCTGAGAGGCACACACACACACAGGTGCTAAGTTCACAAAACGTCACGGACAAACAGAAGAATAGAAGTGATATCCGGTTTCTGTCGAGAACTGATATCTATACCATCCACGGTTTGTGACCACTAACCTGGTTGTCAGCATGGATGTTATCACCAGTAGGCCAGCGGTGTTTGCCGTTGTTGTACCCAGGCTGATCACCATGCTGCCGCTGAAAAAAGTAATCTACCATGGCATCGTCTTGAGAGCGCCCTGCTCCCTGGGTAGGGGGAGGAGCTTGTGGGGCAGGGCCGGGTTGAGGGGCATGGCCCGCGGGACTCAGCACCACAGGCATATTGGGTAATGGCCTGTCAGGGGGAGGCAGTCTGAGGTGGGGGCTGAACGAATCCTGCCAGAGCACAGCTTTTCTCTTCAACACGCACGCTACGCTCATTCCACCAGAGCCTGCAAAGTAGAACCAAAATGGATACGACGTTAAAGATTCATTCAAGACTGTTCTAAACGCTAAGCGCTAGAGCCAACTCAACTCAAATTTTTTGTCCAAGTCTTCGGCCGAGACATTTTGTTTTTAAACAACTCAATACACTTAAAAATCACAGTCAAGGTTCATGTTAAAAATGTAAATAGGTCAGCTTAAATGAACCAAAAACATTCCAAATGTGTTACAAAGAAATTATGAGCAGATTAGGCTAGTATTAGAGTTTGTAATGGATAAATGTAAAGTAGCAAAAGCTGTTATAACACAGAAGGGATACTTAAAAGACATTTAAATTCTATGACAGTTTAAATATGCGCACATCCTCTTGAAGCATCGCAAATGCTGACACCAAATAATAATCTATTACAGACATCTCTGAAATATGCATGTTCAGCAGATTTATAATTAATGTAAACACGAAGGCCACTTTAGCAAAATTACAATAATAGAGAATAATATGAAGCGCTGCTCTTACTCGCATGATGTGCCAAGCAGAAAGGCAGACCAATTAATGGATTACCGCTAAATGTTGGTCAAATCCACTCTACTGATCTACTACTAAGAGCTCACTTCTATCTGAAACCAATCTGTAACTTAGCAAGTTCAATTAATATGAAACAACTGCACTAAAGGAAARTTAGCAATTTAAACATCAGAGTTGTGTATGAATACTACAAAAAAGTTTCAATCAGTCAGTGGAGCATGACTCCATACCTTGAGTACCTTTTAGCCCAGATGTAGAYCAGTTTTGATTATGACATGCTTTTGCCAAACGTATTATATACACAAACAGAGAACAAAATAGAAACACTGTTTTGCCACTTGATACAGTGATAACAAGAGGAGAGCTTTACTGGTGGACTGAATTTTCCGGTCTGGTATTAGTTCATAGCATGAACAGACACTAGATACTGGGACTAGATCCCCTCCCCCCATGTCTGTTCTAATGTATTCATCCATACAAGCCAGAGCCACTGGACACTGCTATTAGGATTTAACTCAAAACTCTAAAGAATAAAGCAAAAAAACAACAACATAACCTACATTTAATCTAAATCTGTACAATTTCATTCCAGTTTTATTAAAAAATAATGCCCAGAGGACAAGAAAATATTGTTAACAGTAGCCATTTTAACACAGTCAAGCTTCTTAAATCTAATACCATAGAGTCTCTTTTACGAAAGGGAACACCCCCACACCCCAATGAACATGTGTATACCGAAATAATAATAAAAACAGAAGTTGGGATTAAATAAATTTTTCCAGGCTGAAACACAGCCCAGTCTAGTCAGAAGTAACAGCTTCATAGAGACAAATCTACTCAAATTCTGTCCCCTATTCAGTGTACATCCATGTTACATTTGCATGGGAAAACCTAGCCAAAACATTTCTGCCCATTTTAACATCAACTACGAATTCACTCAAATACTACAAACCTTGAATAAAAAGGCAAGATTACAAGTAGGAGATTAAACCAACAGCGCTGGCTTGTGCTGGATTTTTGTTATGGTGGAAAAAGAAACAAAAATGTGAAAAGAAGAAAAAGAAAAATCCAACACACCTTGAACTTAGCAATAAAAAAGCTACCACAACACAGGCTTATACCTTTCTTACTAAAAAATTCTGAATACAAGATATTTGAGTTCGGGACTGTGCTGCTGCAGTAAAATGCTTTCATCTTGACCTGTTCATTATAACATCCGACTACAGCAGCAACCGAATGAGAACATGGAATAAAATAAAGTTGGTAGGAGAGATCATATGAAAATATTTTAAACCTACGATAATCGGTCATTTGATATAAGGCATTAAACTAAGATGGTATTATAGTCTTAAAAGTGTGTGCATGATCCAGCAAATCCCACATGGACATTTGTTTGACCGAGCACACAGGTTCAGTGCAATCAGTTTGCTAAACAGCATAAAATAATTTTTTTTTAAATGAACATTTTCTTAACGACTCTGGAAATGTCCTTTATTTACTATGGAGTACTATGGAATGCATAATTTACTAAAAAGTTGTATACAATGCCAAAATAGCCAACACAAGCACATTTAAATGCACTGACCTTCTGAAACCTTTTAAACTGGAAACCTGATGACCTTGCTAAACAACATTTTAAAAAAAGAAAAAAAAAAGTGTAAGAGTACACCTGAAACACCCACAAACATATTTGGGGGGTAGTTTAAAGCTACTTATCCTATAAAAAGAAATTCTGACCTACCTCCCAAAAAAAGTGATACAATTTTGATTTATTTTCTTTAGTATCCAAGATGTCATCCTTTTTCTGTTCAACAACTTTCTAATTATAAACACAGACCATCTGTAGAGGAAAAGGTGAGGTATTCTGCTAAAATTAGTAATCATACAACTAACAAGATACTTCTATTTTTAATATTAAAAAGAAAATGAAGCCGGTGGAACATGATGTGTCTGTTTTAAACCTGCAACTGTGGCAGACTTTTTTTTTTTTTTTTTAACAATACTAATCTATTTCCAAAAATAGTCTCAGGAAAAAAAACCTGACATCACTCCACATAAAATCTAAAAGTCTGTAACATTAAAATTTAATGGCATTTAAACAAGCCTTTTTTTTTGTTTCAAATATAAAAAGAATAAAAATACATAGATATCTTCTATTTGGGTATCTATCACCAAGTTTCCCCAAGAACTGCACCACCCAGTATGCAAAAGTCCAGTTTAACAACAGTTTAAAAGCAGAGCTGACAAATTTCAGCTCTGCTTTTGTTCGACACACTTAATTGCTATGACAAGGAGTGTTTAGGGTGGACTCCCTCCTCTCAGGGTTCACATGTTTCTCAACAATATCAATTCAGGCATTTCCTTGAAATTGAAGAAAGAAAAAAAAAAAACAGAATTTTCTTTCGTCTTCTGGTTTCTGTCATCCGAGAAAAGTACATAAAATTTCCAAAGAATAGAAGATAACCAGTACCCAAGAGATTCTGCTGGATAACGTGGCTGGCTTTAATTAGTGAGCAAGCTTTAAGCATGTCTATTTTTTTTAAAAGAAGAAAAAAAAAGAAAAGGACTTAGAAAAAAAAATAAAAAAAGGACTTAAAGAACAAACATGTTTTTAATGTTGTGACTCAGTCTGGCACTGCATGAAGTTAATACCATGTTGAATTTTACTACCAATGCTTATGTTCAACACTACCATTAACTTATAATAATACACAGRAAAAATGTCTTTTCCCTAACTTGATCCCCGCCACTGAAACTGCCTTTGATCAAGTAAACCACATGCACAAGTKTTATCTGCTTTAAAATGACTAAATACAAAGTGAAATGAATATTACTACCATGCTTCAGTGTAGCCAGTCTTGGCCGCCATTATTATTATTATTATACTAATTCCTAGTATTGCTAGAACTCTTCGATGGTTTACTGAAGAACACATTGTTTACAAGATTAACTTTGTTTGACTTACTATAACTAGTTTGAAATGGTTTCTCAGACAGAGTCGAGGGTTTGATCCTTGAAGTTTACAACAAAACCTTTCTGTAACGCCATCAAGCAGTATCCATGTTGTACGCCAGAAGGTATTTCGGCAGAAACAAAAACAAAGACAGTATGAAGTGAACACTTTTGCATGTATTGTTCCAACCGTGCGACGACAGGAACCAAAAAAAAAGCTGCTCCTGCTCATATTCTGGAAACACTTCATTATACGCAAGACAAACTGGTAAAAGCAGTTTATCTGCCTTACTTGTAAGCTACTTTGGATAAATAGGCATGACAAACGAATTAAATGTAAATGCAAACAGCAGCCTGTAATGTAAAACAAAAAAAAATTGAGCCATGTTCTAATTAATAAACGTTGGATAGTACAGAATTTCATGGGTATTCCCCTTTAAAAGTGATGGAGTCTGAGGGGGAAATCGAGCATGCAACTGTTGAGTTTCATTACACATCACTATCATAACCCATCATCCTGAACACACAGCATACTCACAAGTGGAAAGAAAGGGGTAAAGGTCTAGTGTGACGAGTCACATGTTACTGAGAACTCACACCAATTACGTGTTTATTATAGAGAACACATATCGAGAAAAGAAAAAGAATCTCAGATGACGCCAAATGATCTGAGACAGCGATCTAAATTAGAAATACTGATCAGTTGTCTTTTAGACAGAAACTACAGCAAAAATTTAAATAAATTTCTGTGTGCAACTAACAGCYGAAGTACAAGGTGTAGCAACCTTCAAGAATACGTCACACACAGGAGCAAAAAATAAAAATGAAACTATCATTTCATTTCATCATCTGCAAGCATGCCTCCTCGTGGTAATACAGGGTGTACCCTAAAGTCATCGTCTGTAGACGGAATGAAATCCTTTTAGCAAAAAAGGTTCCAAAGATATAATTTGCACAAGCGTCACTTAATTTTTAAATGACAATTAGTTGCCTTTTACACTCATGGTAAGCTTGTGTTGTTGATCCATCTAGGGCACTTCAAATGGTCTGTAATTTTTCCCCCTTGTACAACATGGCCTGAAGAAAAAAAAATTGGACTTAGACCTAAGAGATGTATATGCTTAAAAAGATTGTAAGAGTAATGTAACCATCTCTTATATTTGGAGACACCTAGGACACCCTGTACACTTTAATAGTAAAGGGCAAAGAAACATCCCAGTTTGAACACCAGTGATGCATCTTAGAAGTGGAAGTAAATTCTCACAATCCAGTCCCATTATTTGGGTTGTGTAAGTGCAAAAGCAGGTAGTAAACATACTGATATTAACTGTTACAAAACTCGGTGCTAAAAAGATTATCACTATTGTAAATTACAGTTATGTAAATTCATCTACAAAAGCTAGCAAACTATAAATGGTGCCAAAACAGAACAGAGAGCCTGATGCAATGCTGTGCAAAACAACAACACACATCAGGCAYACTTGCCATTACATTAACCGTCCTTGTACAAATATTCCAGCATGTGCTGACTATAGAGTGCACTTTTTAAAAGCATTGATCATTGATAAAGAAACTGTCGGGTTAGGAAATGGGTGTATTTTTCACCTCCTGTAACTGTTTAATTGCAGCTTTTTTTTTCCTTTTACATGTACAGTGGTACCTCGACAAATGAACKSMMCCCGTCTCACACATTTTCTCCTTAAGGACTGAAATGTTGCAGTTAACTTGTCTTGGCACACAAGCGAACAAATCGAATRGAGCGTTGGACAAGTTGTGCGTACGTCCAGTAGCCAATCAAAACTTTTTTTTGGCATCAGTGGAAAGCCAAATGAAGCAAGTTAAATTTTTTTTTTTTGGATTTAGTGAAGACATTGGTTCCCAAAAATGATGCATCAAGGACGGTAGCAAGACAAAAACGGAGCAGCTTTCAGTTTCGTTTTTAAAGCAGGAAAGARGTGGGAAAAGGATCATTAACTGTTTCAGTGAGTGTTAGTGTCAATTAACTTCCTATTTTACCTCATTTGTRTGTCTTTTCTAAATGGTTTTATATGAAAAATATGATTATGGTGTTGGAAATTTTTAACATTGGTAATATTTTGGGGTGACTGGAACAGATTATGTGCGTTTACACCATTTCCTATGGGGAAATGCGATTCGCGATACGAATCCTCACCTTAAAACGGATTCAACTCGTATGCCGAGGTACCAACTGTGCATACTGTCGCGCTATCATGTGCACGTATAGAATCGCGTTGCGTAGAAATATCGCGATACATTTCCTCCATATCGCCCACCTCTTATAAAACGTCAACGGGTTTGTGCTGAAAAGGAACAAAAAAACTTTCAAATACTTTAAAWGCTTGAGGAATCGGAATACACAAGTCTCTGGACATGAAAGGACAAAATAAAATACCAGCCTGAAGAGGAAAAGAGCCGGAAAATACCGCACCGAGATCCCCCCCCACACGCCTCCCGGAAGTGGATACTGAAACCACAACGGGGTTAATCATTATCCGTACATGCCGTTGAACTTTTTTTTTTACGCAAAAAAATCTAATCAAATTCTTTATTTTGTGCGTGAACGTGCAAACAAACACGACCGCACGCGCGTCTTTGTCAAGTCGCAGCTAGCAAAACTCGCCGCTAAGATAGCGTTAGCAACCAGGAAAGGAAAAAAAAACACACACGGCGCATAGCAACCATAAAACACCGCGGTTTATAAGAAAGTACACGTTCAGCGCTTATCAAATGTACCTCATAAATGTATACAGAATGTTTAAAACACGGACCCGAGACGTTTTGTTAGGGAACCCGTCTCTAATAATACACGGCCTGCCTGCCCCCCCTCCTCCTCCTCGTCTCCTTCCTCTACAAACACGCTAAAAAAAAAAAGAACAAAACCACGACGCAAAAAAACGGCAGAAAAAACACACACACACAAAGCTGAGTATTAAATACACTTTTTAAAAAAAGCGATACCTGGACAGGCGGCTAATGTGTACGCGCTATGCTACAGGTCGTCCCGCTGCTGCTAACAAAAGGCCCGAGATGTCTGGACAGGAAGAGCGGCACAACACCAGGAGAGAACCGGAGGGAGGAGGGGGAGGCGACACCTCCAAATATCGCGGTCCGAATCGACCGTTTTTGCGACTTCGCTTCTCGGAAATAACCGCGCGAAAGAGTGCGCAGGACGGTCACGCGTCTGGAAATCTCGCACGTTGTTGTACTCACAGGTGGAGAATGCGGATGGTGACGGATTTCAGCCCCGGTTTCGCTGCGGCTCCCTAGCTTTCACACCAACAACATGGCGGCTCGCTCTAAGCAGGCGCTCGCAAGGCATCATGGGTAAGAACGAAAGGGAACGTGCGCGACGAGGGGAGTGTCGCGAGCTCGGTCCTTTGTTATCGCCGAGAAAACACACACACCGTACACACATACTGTACACACACACACACGTTTTCTAACAGGATTAGGAAATGTTTTACGACTAAAACCAACACGCATCATTTTAACGCCTTAGAACTGTTTAATCACCATAAAGGTGTAGAACTCAACACCTCCTCGGAACTCTGCTCCCAGTCTTTTGTTATCCTCAAGTCTTTACTACACGATGATCAGCCATAACATTATGACCACCTGCCTAATATTGAGTAGGTCCCACTATAAAAGTGATGCGCTGTGTGTGTTCTGACACCTCCCCGACATTAACCTTTTCATCAATCTGATCTACACTGCTTAACGCTTCAATTGGATCGCAGATTTGCAGTTCTGGAGTTGCTCTGACCCGGTCRTCTAGCCATCACGATCGGTTCCTTCTCACACTGGCTATATTTTCAATATCTCATTACAAAGTGTGTGGGATATATTAGGCGGCAAGTGAACCTTTCATTCCTTGAAGTTGAAAAAATGAGCAAGCGTAAGGATTTGAGTGACTTTGGTTGTGATAAGTGTAATATTTAAATGGCTAGAGGACTGGGTCAGAGCAACCCCAAAAGTACATCTCTCATGGGATGTTCCTGTTCTGCAGTGGTTAGGACATACCAAAAGTGATCTATGGAAGGAAAACTGGTGAACTGGCTACATTGGCATGGATGGTCAAGACTTCCTGATGCGCGTAGGCTAGCCCGTGTAGTCTGATCCAATAGAAGAAAATGTTAATAAGAATCGTTACATGTACTGTACCATGCAGCATAGTAGATTTTTTGTTTGTTGCATAACCCAGTTCCAAAGCTGGGGTCAGACAACAGGGTCAGCCAGCATACAGCTGATAGAGTTAAGCGCCTTGCTCAAATGCTCAACTTACTGGTGCTGGGGCTGGAACCCCTAACCTTACAATCAGTAACCTACAGCTATAACGAATTGACCCAAAAGAAAGTTCAGAACACACAGGTCATTAATTTTATGGTGGTAAAAATGGGGACCTGCTCAATATTAGGCGGGTGGTCATAATGTTATAGCTGATCAGTGCATAACACTATTATAAGACCAGCTTAATATGTACGTTTTATTTCCTGAACTTGAATATAAACGCCAGGAACAAGTACTAAAATGCAAACTCAAGCATTAAAGCTGTGATCATCCAGCTGTGATTTCTGTCTAATTTAAGCCATGGATCAATGAAACGATGTCCTGCCTTATATAGCACAAGAAAGAGGAAGTGGTGTGCCCCAGCTGTTTGGTTTATACCGCACTCAGAGATGGGGGGTCAGTGGAACACATTTGCATGAATATTTCTTCCCAGCCCTGGGCGAGTCATCACGTAAGTCTGATTGGCTTCATACCGTACAATATGAGCATAAACACTTGTCATTGTCTGAAATTGATTACACCATGTTGTAACAAATAGATAAGTGGATTATATTATTTAATGTTTTGTTCATGTTACTTGTAAAGTGCATAAGATTACATATTCAGTGGTGGCCAAAAGTGTTGAGACAATATTATATTATTAGTATTATACAGTAGCTCTGCCTATGCACGACACAGGTGATGTCACTAATTAAATCTGGATGAAGATTTGTGCTAATTAGAATCAGCTGCTTTAGTTAATGGTTGGAACAAATATGTGGCAGGACTTTTACTTTCTAAAGCCAGTGTCAGTGTGTCCATCTTTGCACAGAAATGGCCAGAACTAAAGAATTCTCAAGAGAAATATGAAGTTCTGTGGCAAATCTCCGTACTTTATGATCTTCAGGAAGCAATTAAGCAGGCACGGATTGAGGCGAGTGAGACCAGAGCACTGCAGACATCTTTTTGATTCTATGCCCAGCTTGATCCAGCAGGTTTTGAAGCATAAAGGCCTTCTAGTGCTAAATATTGATTGTTGTATAGCARTTCCATGCAAAAGGTGATATGCAAATTTAGAAAGGTATGTACATACGTACATATACATTGTATATATACACATACATTATATAGTATATATTATACATGAATATACAAACACAAGAACTAATTAAAGACCTATAATTTTGTTATAAAATCTTTTCACCAAACTTGATTAAATTTTTCTGTGCAAGTAATGTTGAGTTATTGATACATTATTAACTTTGCTAGGTGGCAAGGGTCAAGGGTTCGATTTTGCATGTTCTCCATGTGCTTGGTTGGTTTCCGCCAGATACTTCGGTTTCTCCCAATCCAAAGACATGCAGATTAGGTTAATTGCCGTTCCCAATTGCGTGTATGTGTCCTGTTATGGACTGGCACCCTGTCCAGGTATATATATATAGATTGTGTATTAAATATTGTATATGTATGTATGTATGTGTACACTGTTTAGCCATAAAATTWAAACTATTAACATTATAACCACCTAGTGTTTGGGATCCCCTTGGCCCCGATGTGCCCAGGGTGGCTTTGGCCCTTCAGGGCGTGGCTGCAAGGGGCTCTGGGGGTGTTCTGTGGTGTCTGGTACCATGATATCTGTAGCAGATTCTTTGAGTGCTGTGGGTTGGAGGGTGGACCGCAATAGATCGTACTTGTTGGTAYGGTATATAAGCATGGGTGCTCGGTCAGATTGTGATTTGGGGAATTTGGAGGCCAGGTCGGCAGCCTTAAGCTCCTAGTACCCCCCCCCACAAGATCCACAAATCTAAGGGCACACAGAGTCACATGGTATACCAGGAAAAGTTACAGCACAAAGATCATTTAAAGGAACACATTTAAAGTGCAGCTTCACGCATAACACCAGATGTGCTACCACTAAGTCCATCATGAGTGGGAGAGATGATTCTGTATTTGTTTACAAGTAATGGATGTTTTGCAAATGAAGTTTGCTAACAGTGTTAATTTTCCTTCCTTAGTGTAAATTTTTTGGGACACTATGCAGACTATGACACGTACAGTATATACTATGACACATGATCACAACTCCTATTATGCCTCTAAGACAGTTTGGAGGTGCAAAGGAACACTGTAGTTATGCAGCAGGACAATAATCCAAATCACAACAGCAAGTCCACCTCTGAATGGTTTAAAAAATATATAAACAGTTGAGGTTGTGGAGTGGCCTAGTCCAAGTCCCCAATTAAAACCTGCTCAAAAACCCTCCAGTTCGACTGATTTTAAAACAATTCTGCAAATATGAGTGGGCCAAAAATCCCTCCACAGCGATATCGAAGACTCTTTTTTTTTTATCAGTTTTCGCAAACGCTTGATTGCAGTTGTTTCTTGTGAAAGTCGCTGTGGAGGAATTTACACATATGATTTAAGTGTGACGAATATGCACCAGGAAAGGGGGGCGCGAATACATTTTGCACAGCACTGTATTTCAAAATGATTAGCTCATGGGGGGAGGGGTCTAAAACTGCTACCGAGCTCTAAACAGGTGTACTTAACAGCAGTGGAAATGAAAAAGTGAAATTTGTTTAAAAGTTTCTGTTAGTGTGCGAAGACGCAGTGAAGCTTTTAACCGGTGAGGATGTTTGCTGTTTACATTTTTCTTTTCAATGTCTCGAAGAAAAGCTTATAAAGCTTAATATATAAGAATTTAAGACTAATATTACTATTATAGTCAATATTAAACTTATGACCTTTATTTCAGAGAATGTAATGCTTCCTCAAGTCAAACACAGAAGGATTTGGGAACACTGGGTACTACCTTGTTACCTTACAGTGTGAACATATTGAGAGTCATGGTATGAAAAAAAATGAACATTAGATTTTTTTTTTCTTTTAAAGAAATACTTACAAAAAATATGGAATATTCTAAAAAGAGTTTATTTGTTCCAACAACTCCCACACCCTCACAGTCTCATTATTCCCAGCCTCAGCCATATACATGAATATANTCATTGTAAAGTGGTTTACAAATAAACAATAATGGCTACTCACATTCATCCTAGAGTGGACCATGACATACGTTTAGTCCACTCACACAGACACTTACTTGTGCACATTCAGGTGAGGGCCGCACTAATGTACATCCTCTCTACAATCTTTGATATTTACATGCAGAAAATCCTACAACATTCCCCAACTACACAACTAGCCAATCTAAAATTTTCACCTAAAACATTACACTGTATTGGCTTAAGTCATAGTATAAAGAAAAAAAATATCTCTCCCACACACACACACACACACACACACACACACACACAGAGGAGCTGAAGGAGCAGCTCAGAAAAAAAGGGTTCAAAGGTTACCTGGGTCAAATGTTATCCTCCCCGCAAATAACACTAAACATACACACAAATGCACGCATGGCAAAAGGATCAAGTCCTCACATCTTCCCCCACAATGCTTAGGCAAATAGGCAGAACAAAGGCATTGTCAGTTACTGGTTTGCCTGCCTTTTTATCCTCCCCCACAGGCCATGGTCAAATGTACATTGTCTTCTGATCAGACAATATCGTATGTATTTAACACAAAAAAAAATCTGTCAGTGAGGGGAAAAAATTTAATAATAAAAAAAAAAAAATCGACTCGAAGGAAGGAAAAAGTGGAAGCACACCATGACCAGAGCAAGTCAACTGCAACGCTCTGTGGCTTTTTCAGTCGAACTGCATACAACTGTGGAATAAATCATAACTATGCATCTCGAATTCGCTAAATAGTTTGTGCACTTTGAACGTCTAAGTACACGGAGACATACTGTAAAACACGTGGTGTGGCAGTTACAAGCTTTCACCCACAGCAAGCTTTCTCTCACAGTGACTCACTGAATGCACAGTGTCTGTGCTGCAGTTTATGTTTTCTGCCAGCAGAGGGAGACAGTTTCAGAAAAACACGGACAATTTTGTAGAACTAGACACTGTAACCCACAATGCACAGGACAGCGTCTCTGAAGGGTTCCGCCCCGGGAGCGTCCGTGTCTTCCTACCCAGCCCTGGACACAGGAAAAGAAAGAAAAAGACAAGAAAGAAATTAGACATGAATGACTTTATTTATTTATTTATTTATTTATTTTTAAACCAAACCACCAAATTATACGCCTTCACGCCTATTAAACCAGAGTCAGTCTTGCTGTGGGATTTTGATTCCGGACGAATAAAAAAGGCGAGCAACACAGAAAAGTCTTAAAATGCCCAAAAGGAACATAAAAACTAAGAATTATAATGAGAACATACAGACGTTTAAATGTCTGCTGTCTTTTACTGCTGTAAGATTAATTGCAATCTGGTCGAGTGTGTGCAACATCAGTACAATGAATTCCGCTTAGATTTTTCATGCGTCACTATAAATGTAGTTTTGCAAATGTTAACCAAATGTTTTTTTATTATTATTATTACAAGGCAAGCATCAGAAAAAAAATCAATGATTTATTCAATCAAAGACGCAACAAACCAACATTTGAACGAACCAACATTTTTGTAAACAGAAAATGAAAAATCAAGATATTCATATCCTGTACAGGGTCGAGGATRGTCTGGAGCCTAYCCCAGGAGACCTTCGGGACCTTGGACAGGGTGCCAATCCATGGCAGGGCACACATGGCGCYGCTGGGAACGCCAATTAGCCTAAACTGCATGTTTTTGGATGTGGAGGAAACCCACCAAGCACGAAGAGAACGTGGTGGGAATCAAACCCTCGACCCTGGAGGTGCGAAGCCACAGTGCTAACCACCTCGCCCCTGTCTCCCACTCTAGACGTTCACCACGCTAAGCAGTGAGCTTTCACTCCTCATCCAGTACATACAGAAAAGCGGTGTCAGACCTTGTTGTCTAACACAATGATAACTTCATTATAAAACATGGCTAAAAGAACGATCAATCAAAAGATTTTAAAAAAGCATTTCTTTTTCTTGCGTCATTTGTTTTCCCCCTGACTTTCTTCTAATTTTAGTCGCGCTCGCAAGCTCTCTCTTTTAAACGACAGCTAGCAACCAATGAGGGTGAAGGCTACAGTACGACACGAACTCGGCCTCCGCATATTTTYGAACTGCTGCCCAAAGCAACGTCGCAGGACGAACAGACTGGGAGGAAATCATCGAATCCTCTCTTTCACGTACATGGTGTTTCTCTGATAGAGAGGCGAGAGGATGACGTGGGCTGGCTTTCCCGTATTTGATTCAGAACCGGTGTGACCTCGGGTTCGCAAGAGATCTTGTGAGGGAGATCGTCAGGAAGTTTGTCAGAGTTCACTAAGGCGCGTCACGGCGTGGGAGAAATCACAGACACCTAAACAATTTCAAGCATGCACAAGGTTTAAATAACGCTGCCGGACTGAGAACATCCCTGCAGTACAGACGTTTTACACACACACTCGCACACGATGGCTTGTGGCAGTTTGKAGGTACGTCGGAGGTGGCTTGTGCCTCTTTGTAATACATCAAAGCCMTGCCGAATTCCTTACTGATGTGGACTGGGACATGGACAGGTCTCGTTCAGGGTAAATAGTTCAATAGACCAAGCGTCCTGATTGATACTACACTGCACATGATGACATTCTGTACTTTCATGGCTTAAATGTCAAAAGGTTACCATACTGATTTGAACATTTTTATTTTACTTGTATTTTAGAATATTTTTTAATGTATAKTTATTTAATGTTTGAATGAATAATTACCATCACTGTATGTGCGTGCTGTTAGCCTGCCTCCAAAAATGGTTGAAATAATTGAAAACTGAAATAAAGACGTAATTTGTTGTMTTTGTTAAGAGTTAATTAGTGCTTGGCTAAGAACTTCTTCTAATTCTCAGTCATAACACCATACAGGACTAAACCGGACTCAACAGTCTGATCTGCTTTCTTTGTTCTCTCAACAGCAGCTCAATACCCTCTGCCTACTCATACACCAATCAGCACATCTGTACATTTAGCACACATTTGCACCTGGTCTACATGGTGCACATCTGGACCTTCTGCACATTGTTCTGCTCATTACTGCACATCGCTTTTCCATTTCATTACTCGTACATATTATCAAGCTGAATTTTACAGCTAAAGGTTTTCTATATTTTCTATATATATAGAATTTTTTTCTTTTTTATATTCTTAATTCATATTTTATATTCTTCCTTTGAATATTTTCTTTTATATTCAATTTATTTTTTTATCATATTCTTTATTTGAAAATACCCTATTTTGGCTTTTTTAAGTTTTTAGGTCATGGGGGGGGTCGTACAAGCGTCCCATTGCGTATTATACTCTGTATGACTGTCTATGTGACAAAATAAAATTAGAATCTGAACTCCTTGCTGCGTTTAACCCAAAACATTTAATCAGGGTGTTTATGCTCATGCAGATGTTATTTAATCTCATAGGAATTGTGTCTCATTCGACACAGATTTGTAGGACTGGGAATCACCAGAGACCACCTGATATGATATTATCACCAGACCTCGGTGTCGGTTTGATGACAATTGCAATTCTATTCAACTATMTATCTRTTTATCTAATTCTATGCATCATGATTGTATAAATATTTAACATTTTTACCTGATTTTTGGGCATAATAATAATGCATGCGGTTTCCGACTAATTCATGTTTTTTAGACTGGTGCAAGCGTGTGTAATGATACGGTTTGAGACTCACAGAGTTTGGAGAATAAGGCAGATTAGAGGCTTTTAACACGGGCGATTTTTAAAAATGATTTTAAGCCATAAAAATGTCTTTTTGCATAAAAACTTCTGCGCTCGGTACAGGATCATTTATATCCGAGGCTGATCACCGGTCACGGCCAATCAAACTGGAAACCAGACAATTCTGTTCATCGACCTTCGGTTCATCTCTATTAAAAAGGAACTTTTTTTTGGTTGTTGTTTTGTTTATAATGAAAAAGACTTTGGACTGGCCATTATGAATGGTCATAAAAAAAGAATATTTTTTATCGAAACCTCTACAGAT
>QMIH01000932.1:116611-130104 GCA_003987875.1 Clarias batrachus
TTTTTTTGTCATCTACAGAGGTGGCTAATACAGGAATACACATGTTGGTCTTACAAAGGAACAAAATGTTCTTGTCTAGACAGACAGTAATCAGGGCATAAGTGCAGAATATCCTCTAATATACTCTAATATTTATTCTAAGTACAGAATAAACTCYTACATTTCCCCTCTTTTATCCTAAATCAACAATTTATGGATAACAACACATTACACTGAAGTATTATGATAATATGTAGGCTGAGCGGGCGGTGGGACTGGGGGTACAGGAATATAACATTGCATAAAACGATACATGAGTGATTGCAAACATTTCAGGATACATGGTCCACAAAAGAAAAGTAACAGAAAAACACATTATGGGGACAACCAGAGAGAAATATGGGGCCCATTGACCGAATAATGTATACCATAACCCCAACCCACGTGTCCTTTCTCATCATCTTTCAACCGATCTGACACTTCTCGCATTTTTTCCAGGGCCGTGGAAATCTCTCCATGTTCATCGTCATTTGCCGGAACATACGTACAGCAACTGTCTCCCACCAAAGCACAGACCCCCCCCCCCTTCCTTAGCGAGGAGGATGTCTAGGGCCATACGATTTTGCACAGTGGTGAGGCGGGGGGCTGTAAATTCTCCTTTAATCCCTTCCACTGCGATGTCGGTTGCATTTACAAATGTGGCTAGTCTATAATGCATTACCTCTATTTGATTCCAAAGCTGTGTTAAACCGAAATGGGGAAAGAGGCTCTGGAAAAACTTGTTTACCTTCGATCTAACTGATGTTCTGGGGGAGGGAAAGAGTCCCCCCCCCATCTTCCCGGCCTCTTAAAGCCAATTTTCCACATCAGCCTTCCTTAAAAAACGTCTAATGCATCCTTTCCGATCTTGTCTTGACACGCTTCATCTGCTTTATCTGGTACTTCCACACACACTTTCGGCATCATCATCAACTTTCATGTCATACTGTGACATAACAGAACGCAGGATCATCATCAACCCTAATGTCACAGGCATTCCTCACCGAATGTCACGGTGGCGAAAACGGGTACGCCAGTCCGTGCTTATAGGAACGGAAAAAGAAACCCCAGATCAGACAGCAACGTGCATATGACAGACAGACGTAAGGGGTGCTAAAACATTGGAGGAGCGGCAGCGAGTTGACCGCACACGCCCTTCTCGTCGGGATCGGCGCACAGGCAGAGCACAATGACATCAGCACTATGACATYATACTGTGTGAGGGACCTCTTCTTCTTATTCTAAGTTGTCTTGTTTTTGTGGGTCTTAACATGCTTAAAAAGTCAAGAAAATCGGCAGACAGGTTGGAATCTGCCGCCATTCGGATGCCTGAGAGTCTGGGCCCCGGGTGTGGCACAGGCCCCTCATACGAGATTTCCCAGCAGCATTGCTGTGCGTGATATACTAACACAACAAACACTACCATTTCTGTATCACTGTTTTTGTAGTGAGTTATCTACAACACAAACATCTGGGCAATGGTGCCTATACYTTGGTGCTAATCCTTTTTTGGACTTGTTAGTGATGCTAATGTACAGTATATGTCGAGGGCAAATTAATCAAGCTGCGATGTTATTAATAGAGAAAATAAGAGGTAGTAGCTTTTGTGTGTTTTCCTTGTAGAGTTGCGATGGACAGCGAGCGGAGCAGAGAKCCAGCTGGGCTGGATGGACTCCCGGAGCTTTATAGCGTTCTACGAGGAGAGGTCAGCAGTATCAGCCTTTTATTTAAAGTGCATGCGTGCGGGTGTGTGTGTGTTTAAAAACACTCCCTTTCTTTCACATTCTTTCACGATCTTTTGCAGGTGGTTTCTCTTACAACATATGGCGTTTTTGTAAAGATTCCAGGCTACAGAAAGCATGGTAAGTTGGCAACCATGTAGATTTGCATAATAAATCCGAAGTGTTCTGATGGAAAACTGATGGAAGTTTTTACAAGAGGTAGCCAAGTCAAACTCAAGATGAAATTTCTCACAAATAAAGACGTAAAAAAACGCTTGAGATTTACAGAAGRTGTCAAGAACAGTAGACTCACAGCTGCAGCAAAACATTTGAACGATGCAAAAAATTTTAAAGGAGGCTGTACGTCCGTGGATGACGAGGTGGCCTCGGATCACACTGCAGCCGGTCCTGCGAACGTTCAGAGAACGGAACGCCTGATGCCTTGGGAAAGAGACACAACTGTTCGTGGGAACTGTATTGTTCCCCGTATTTTAAACGTCGGATCGTGACACAAAAAAAAAAAACTTTCAACCTTGAAAGTATCCAAGCAGTAGTGAAACGCCAGGATACGTGCATTAGTGTAGCATGGGATTATATAGAGGAATAAAGGTAGTTTTTACACTGTGTTCTGTACAATCAAATGTCCCGGTTTGACTCGAACGCACTTCATAGGATACATCTCTGCTCCYACAGGCCTAGTCCATAAGAATGACATGTCTGCCACTCGCGTTGACAATCCTGCTGAAATTGTTGATGTTGGTGAGCAAGTGTGGATTAAAGTCATAGGCAGAGAGGTAAACGCACAACACATCGCAACACATCACACAGCCATCATCCAGAGTCTTTATGAACTGAACATGCTGTGGATAAATCTTCATTAGTTCTGTCATTCAGTATTAATTATATCTGATTTATGCACTGAAAAACACTTCTGCTTCATTTTCCTTTTGCGTGCCAGATTAATGATGATAAAATCAAGCTGGCTTTTTCCATGAAGGCTGTTAATCAAGGCACCGGGCGCGATCTGGATCCCAACAACGTGATGACTGAGTATGTATTCTTAATTTATACACTATTATTATTGAATTTTGGCTTTAGTAACCAGTGTGTGTGTGTGTGTGTGTGTGTGTGTGTGTGTGCGTACAGGCAGGATGCACGCAGGCGAAGGCAGTTCCGGGATCACACGAGTCGGAGGATCACTCTAGAGGCTGTGCTCAATACTACCTGTAAGAAGTGTGGGTGCACAGGTAAGAGTGTAGAACTGATGTATTGAGTCACAGTGTGAACACCGTTGCCAGAATGTCTTCTTAAGATGAAATGAATCCCGGTACGAAATTACCAAAGAGAAACGCTAGATTCAAGCTGTAATCCTTTCAGGTTTAGAGCCCAGACCAACATTCAAACATTACACAGACCTTACATGAGAAAAAATGTATAGTACAGACCAAAAGATTGGACACACCTTCTTATTCAAAAAGGTTGAATTTGTATTATGGCAAGAAAAAAAGCAGCTAAGTCAAGAAAAACGAGCGGCCATCATTACTTTAAGAAATGAAGGTCAGTCTGTCCGGAAAAATTGAGAAAACTTTGAAAGTGTCCCCAAGTGCAGTCACAAAAACCATCAAGAAACTGCTACAAAGAAACTGGCTGACATGCGGACCGCCCCAGGAAAGAAAGACCAAGAGTCACCTCTGCTGCGGAGGAGAAGTTCATCCGAGTCACCAGCCTCAGAAATCGGCGGTTAACAGCAGCTCAGATCAGAGAGCAGGTCAATGCCACACAGAGTTCTAGCAGCAGACACATCTCTAGAACAACTGTTAAGAGGAGACTGTGTGAATCAGGCCTTCATGSTAGAATATCTGCTAGGAAACCACTGCTAAGGACGGWCAACAAGCAGAAGAGACGCGTTTGGGCTGAAGAACACAATAAAGAAAACTCGCTRAATGAGAAGGTGTGTCCAAACTTTTGGTCTGTACTGTACATTGAAATGACAAAAAAAAATATAGTTGCGAGCAACGATGAGCGGGCCCAAGCATCGCCACCCGGACGCATTAGAGAGACAATATGGGCACACGGATTTTAAAAGGGACATACGAATACCGATGTAAAATGTAGTACATGGGGTAATTTTATGTTAAGACCTCCAAAAAGCAGTGCATGCTGGGGGGAAAAAACTATGATGTCACTCGATATACAGTAATGTCGCACAGAAAGTTATTCACCACTTTTCAGCATAAATTTAAGGCGTCGTCACGGTTGATCCGTTTGAGACATCCAAAATCCCTCTACAATTTTGCATCCTCTCAATGTCTTTAGATCGTATCGGCCCGTTCGGTCAGGATCGTATAAATCGCCTAGGAAGAGTGTTTCAAATTCCATTGGGTGTGTTTTGCAAACCACCCAAAATAACTGACTTCCTATTGAGTTGAGCCCATGACATGCAACGCAAAGGTTGTTCAGCTCAATGTGCTCTAAATGTCTACCGGGTTTCGCCTGCACACGTGCAAGTGTGTATGAGCTATCGGCACGCCCGAGGCCCAGACTCTCAGGCATCCTATTGGCAGCAGATTCGAACCTGTCTGCCAATTTCTGAGCATGTTAAGACCCTCAAAAAGCCTCGGGTGGTGAAAAAAAAAATCCTTAGAAGAACTTGCACATCATGACAACATAGTGTACTGTATATAGTGCGCACACACACACAAACACACACACTATCCTCCCTACATGTTTACTGCAGTATAGATAACCTAAGCAGTGTGACACTTTATAAAAAGAAAAAAAAAGAAAAATCCGCTTTTAAGTTTGTTAGTGTTTGAGTTCATTCAGGCTCCAGGTGCTTTGGTTCGATCCTGAGCATGTTTGAACGTGTGTATGATATGATGTCCTGGCCTCCCATGCAGGTTGTCTTCAGTGCTGATTTCCCCTCCTTTTAACTTCTTCATCCATCTGTGCACGCTGCTCTTGTCAGTGGTGTCATCTCTAAAAATTCTGAAGCAACCCCGGATGCAACAGCAAACGATTTTCCTTAGAAAAACAATTTATACAAATAAGACAGGGGAATTTTTTATTTTATTTTTTAGAAAAGGTACAGTGCCATGAAAAAGTATGTGTCCCCTTCCTGATTATTTTTTTTTTTTTCCGCACACTTAAATGATTCACAACGATATACCGAGTAAATACAAGATGCAGTTTTAAAATGATGATTTCATTTATTAAGGGGAAAAAAATGAAACTATCCGAACCTTGCCACATCCAGGCCTGGTTACTGTCAGACTTGTTGAATTAAGAAATCACTTAAATAGAAGCTTTCTGACAAAAGTGAAGCACACTTTCTAAGATGCGAATATTCAAATCCTTTTTCACGGCACTGTAATCACCAATTATTAATATTTATTCCATCTTCAGTAACTACTGCACATTATCCTGCTCATGTTCACAGACCGCTATCGTGGGAACAGTGTGGCAGGAAGACAACCTGCATGTGCTGTCAGTCTATCATATCATATACACAAGTTCCAACAGGCTCGGGATCGAACCAAAATGCCTCCAAAAAGGATTTAAGAGTCGGGTTAAACGATGCCGCAGATGCATGAAGACTACGGTACCGGTCAAAAGTCTGGACGCACAACGATTTCTTTTTTTTTTTTTAGTGATTTATTTTTTCCACGCTCTAGAACAATAAGATTTCAAAATGATATAAAATTGCAAATATGTAATTACAGTATGTAATTATATAACAATAACAACAGCCAGTTGTTAATCTAAGACTAGAAGGTCAGCGGTTCAGGAATAGTTGCTCCGTGATGAAACTGTCTCTCACGAGGACCTTCCCAGGAAAAGCAAGACCAAAACGGACCTCTGCTGCAGAGGAGAAGCTCATTTAGGGTCACCAGCCTCAGAAATGACCAATTATCAACTGGAATAGAGCCGTTATGAAGGGTTTACACATCAGGAATAGCAGACGCGTCTCAGTATCAGCTGTTCAAAGGAGATTATTGCATATTTTAGATGCCGTCAGGATTGTTTTAACAATTTTAGAAAGAAAGAAAGAAAAATCAGGACTAGAATTGGAAGGTGTGGTCAAACTTTTGATTGGTAGTTGATCTGGTGGAAGACTTGAACTTCAGTTAATTAAAATAATAATAAGTAATAAAAAAGGATTTGCACACGTATACATTTCCCAAGTTCATTGTAATGCTAACACAAAACCCCTATAATCTGTTATTAACAATGCACTTTGCTTTCTTGGCAGGTTGTAGTGCCGTCTACAGTATTTATTAACATTACACCTGACTGTCAACTTTAATTAACTGGAATTTTAAATTTCCTTTCATCCAAGTCCGTTATGAGAAGAGAAGTTTGATTATTCTGTTATGAATGGTTCTGGGACCGCGTTGGAATTTAACTTTTTGAAAAGCTGTGTAAACACTGTATGTCCTCCCAGCATTGCTATGGGTTGATCTAAGGTCAAACATCTGTATGGGAACAGCTCTATGGGACTATCAAAGGCCCAAGGTCCAGATACGGGCGTGTATGTGTGTGTGTGTGTGTGTGTGTTCATGTCCATGTACGTGTTTGCTTTTAGGTCACTTTGCGAAGGACTGTTTCTCACAGCCTGGGGAGAAAGCGTACAGTTTGGTGCCAGAAGAGGAGGAGGAACCAGCCAGCCAACCCGTCCAATCAGAGCCTCCGAAAAGAAAGAAGGTCGCAACACGCCCCTCAGCTCCAATCAGTCTTTTCCTCCTCATCCATCAATCAGATGTTCTTAAAATACCCGGCTTCAGTCGAAAGCATCAATTTTATTTACAGTTCATCCGCTTGCTCGTACTGTATAAAACTCACCACTGCTCTCTGACTTCTCTCTGCCGTAGGAGAAGAAAGCCAAGAAAGAGAAGAAAAAGAAAGAGAGAAAGCGGGAGAGCTCATCTTCAGACAGCAGCGATAATGCCAAAAGAGCGAGACACTCCCATACACACTCGGAAAAGAGGAAGAAGCACAAGAAGCACAAGACGCGCAAGTGAACTCCGGAGCTCGGGTCACGGAGTACACACGTCCAGATGTACAAGTCATTTGTGTGTATGCGTCTGTGCGTGTGTGTGTGTGTGCGCGCGTGCTCTTGGGAAGGGAAACATACATACAAAAGGACCTTCAGTCTCAAACAAATGCATGTCTGTACTGATCTTAGACCAGTCACAGCTTTCCTGCTCGCGTCTGAAAGCTGATGGTTTTATTGCCGATTCCGAAATGTTGCAGAAGAGAAAAACGAACCAATTATGTAAATAAAAATATTGAAGTGTGAGTTTGTGATAAGAAATTGACTAAATATTACAAAATACACCATTTGTTGTAGTAAAAAAAAAAAAAAAAGAGATTATAGTTAGGTGAAGGGTCAAGGTTGGGTCGTTCCTGCATGACCTCTTTACCCAGTGAACCGACAGATGCCAGTCATCAGCTCGAATTAGAACACGGACACACACATGACGCGGATGAAGGAACAGGCTTAAATTAGACACACACAGGACGCAGTCACACTGCAGAGCACGCCGGGAGTTTGGATCTGCTGCTGGAAACGTTACCAGGAATAGATGCGTATGGATCCGTGATGGCACGATGATGCAGTGCCTGAGTAGTTACGTGAGGAATTTAACAACAAGAACATGTGCTCAGAGTAGAAAGAAAAAAAAACAAGATCATGTTTTTGAGGTGTAAGCTTGAAGTTTTATTTTGCAATATGGATTATTAACAACTTTTGGAAATGTCTGACAAGCCATGTTTTTTTTTTTATTCCAGTAGGAACAAAGTCCGTTGTATAAGAAACTTCTTCAGGACTTCATGCTTTCGTGTAGTACCGTGTGCACACGATGTCCCCAAGGGTTAGCGTCTGTCAAAGAGAAGAGTTTAATCAGCAAACCACAAACACCTAAACTTCTGTTGAGACTCCAAATAATACAAATAGTTCTCAGAGAGCAAAGATCACCGCGAGCTGAAATTTGGACGAGAGGTACTGACCAGTGTGAGGTTGTCACCGTCGACTTCTCGGACCAGCGTCGTCTCGTTGCTGTCCCATTTCTGAAGGTGGATCAGCTTGTTGCCTTCAAGAGTCACCAGAGACTGAAACCGACACGTATAACATTTTATTGTGTAAAGATCTTTTCGTCTTCGTAATAACACTTGTTTATAACACCATGATGGAAAAACATTCCCGAATACCATCACCCGAGTGAGAACGTTCCACCGCAACTACTCAAATGGAAAATCTTTTCAAAAGTCACCGAGTTGATGGGACTCAGGAAGGCTTTTCGTGATTCATTTTCCTTACCTCAGTGTCACAGTGCGTCCCACAGAATAACATGTTTTTAAATGGTTACAGTGATGGGTTTATAAAATATTAAACGAGCTCCTGTTACAGCGAGAGGCGGTACCCTGACAAGCAGTGGCTTCAGTCCACAAAGGCTCTTTTGTACGAATGACAACAGGGGAGCAGTTCAGTAGCGGAGCCTGGTGTAAAGCTCGTGCTGTATTTAATACTGATTATCGTACAGAACCGGAATGTACCTTGCATTTACGGTCGTCTGCTGTGGTCTCGTCGAACTCCTGCCCCAGCCTGAATTTGATTTCTGTAGACTTGAAGGTGCTGACGGTCTGTAGCGTGAAAAGGCCGTCCTCGAGTGAAATGATGGTTGTGGGTTTGGTTAAACCGCCAATCTGGCGTGTCGCAAAACCGATACCTAGTACACAAAACACACACAAAAACAAACAAATACAAGCAAGTAAATACAATGCAAGTAAAACCTAAAGAGAATACATGGTTGTACATTGCAATTTATACTCTGGATGCATATGTTGGGTCAATACGATTTTACGTTTAAGTAGACATTGATCAAAACCAGAAACGTGTGCGTGTTAAAATAACCTGACGGGAATAACCAAAGAAAATTTCATACTGAGGTTAATGCAATCACAAAATCTCACACACACACAAGCAGGGAGCCAAACCCTGACCAACATTCCTAGGTAAACCATGGGTGACCACGGTCCTTGCTAGTTTCAAAGTCTGGAACGGTCAAAARGGTCGAATCAACATTAGCKGTCTMCAGCCGATAGCCAGAGTAAGCACTGAATATTGATTTGTTCTGCAGAGCGAGCTACTCACGCCACAAGGTTGGAACCCTGTGAGAGTCTAAGAGTTCACTACATGCCCAGTCATCTTGACTCACTCCTGTTACACACTCACTAAGAGGGGGAGAGAWGGGGGGGGGAGATGACCTACACCACCACCAAGCACCTGCTCACGTTCACCTTTTCCCTATTAGTCTGTTTCTCAAGGGTACTCCCAGAGCCACAGTATTACTGCGTGGACCTGATGGCCCACTCATCCATGCTGGAAATCGTACCCCAGAACAATTTATTGGGGGGAAAAAAAAAGAAAAAAGAATTTGGCTTTGTTTTCTAGTAGGGCTGGTCTTTCAAGTGCCACGGAGAGCATGACCTTGCTTGTTGCAATGCTTACTGTTAAACACAATGCATTATGCTGGTTGAAGCAGTTTTTTTTTTTTTTTTAATGCACGAGAATCGTTTGTGTGCTAGTGATATAAAGCGAGTCGGTGCGGCGCTGCTGGTCCGAACGTGTTGCATGAAAACACAGCGGTCAAGTCTACACAAGCAGCTTGAAAATAGTGGCAGGATTGATTATTATTATTATTTCCTTGTAACACGTTCTTGGAAAGTAAACTAGGTGTTTATGCATCCGRCGTAGTGGTTAGCACTGTGGCCTGGCGCCTAGAGGATCTGGGTTCGACTCCCGCCTCAAGAGTCTGTGTGCATTTTCTTCCTGTGATTGGTGGGTTTCCTCCTACAAGCTAACTGGTGCTCCCAAATTGCCTGTAGTGTATGAATGAGTGCGCGAGTGCGCCTCGGGACCTTTGACCCATTTCATGTCAAAGTCATAATTCTTTCAAGGAATGCCTTGAAGGTGTGCGAAATCATCTATACAGGTTTATCCTGTATACAGGGTCCCTGGGGGGAGGGGTGCATAGAGCCTCTCCCAGAAGACTTGGGTAGGGCACGAGGCGGGGTCCAGGGTGCMAATCCATTGCAAGGCACGGTGTGTGAAATGTACTTCCTTAATATTCACATTGCATCTAAATAAAAAAATCATACTTTTTTTAAGCACTGAAGCCCGAGCATTGCTTATCATCTATTTTTGGTGTAATGATGCACATCCTTTTGTAGTCAAGATACACCTGTATTAGGGTGCTTTTATTTTTTTATCTCTTGATCGAAGATAAAATATGCACATTGAAAGAGCTGGGAGGAGTTTATTTTTWAAAAATAATAAAAATTATTACAAAAGCAAGGAAATCTGTGTAAGAGTGGGGAGAAGAAAAAAAAACACTTGCACGCGCTCAGGCCCACGTGCTCCAGTAAAGCTGTGTGGGTGTGAACTAAGCTCGCGCGCGTATCTCTTATCGAGGAACCACCCTGCACTGCAGCRCRSGCRCGCGCRCRCACACACACACACACCAGGATGATGTACATTCACACAAAATAAATCCATGGGCATTACACAAGATTACATTTAAGGCCACTCAAGCACCTGCTCCCTTTCTCTCTCATACACACACACACACTTACCCAGAGCTTTCATGTATTCATCGAAATTCTTGCTCTCCTTAAGGTTCCACGTGCCAACAAAACACTCTGCCATCTTTGCCCAGTGAAGCGCGTGCAGCGAGACGGAGGAAGAAAGAACGCGCGAGCGCTGAACTGCTGAAGAGACGCGGAGGAGGCTGACGAGCCGCTGAGCTCCTGCGCTTTTACTGGTTGATATATACCGGCTGTTCGTGACGTCATCGTCTGGGAGGAGTAATGAGGGGCGAATGCAAAAGACACAGAGAGGGAAGATGAGTGGGGGGAGGGGGGAGGAAAAAGAGAAATAGCCGCATGAAAGCATGAACAGAGAAGAAATGGAGGAGAAAGACAGATAGGGTGTGAAAGACAGATTGGGGGGGGATGGTGGACAACAGCAGCTGTATTAACACTAGCTGGGTTTCAGGGGGGCAGAGAATGAGGGACAAAGACTGACATTGTCAGAGCAACATTTGTAAAAAAAAAAGAAGAAGAAAAAGAAAGAAAAACCTTTCAGTACAGCAGCAAAGACATGTAGACAAAAGAGAAAGAATCTATCTATCTATCTATCTATCTATCTAAAGTCAATAAAATTGAAAACACATTTTATACATTTTTAATGCTATAAATGATATACAGTATATATGATGATAATAATATACTGATATTACTATAATGAAGAGCATTGATGGCTCAGTGGTAGATGTTTCACCTGTCATGCGAAAGGCACAGGTTCGATTCCCACGCAATGCCCAACCCCAGACACAGGATGCAGTCCTGGTCCCAAGCCCGGATAAAGTGGGAGGTTGCTTCTGGAAGGGCATCTGGTGTAAAAGCTGGGCTGAGCTTGCATGCGCAGACCGTRTGGTCCACTGTGGTCATGGGAGCAGCCGAAAAACCAAGACCATCACCAATTAACATTATATTAATGTAATAATGCAGAGCAGGTGGTCCCTAGTTCAAGTCCCAACGTCGCCTGGTTGCCACTSTTGCTCCCCCAGGGTTTAGATACAACCAGGTGTCAAGCTGGCAATCCGACCCTGTAAATATGTAACTGCCACAGAAACGGCAGATGTATATCCATTGCCCGATGTGCCAGGCAGCATGTAGATRGAACCATCCATCCATATTAAGATAATATACATCATACTATTTTTCTTTTCCATGAAGTATGTACACATTTTTTTTGACTGACTCTATATGTCTCACAATTAATTAAACATGTCATATTGTACTGGGAGGCTTTGCATAAAGAATAATGAATAAAAAATAAAAACAAAATCATCTTCACCTTTCTGGCTGAAGAAAGAAAGGAATAAATAAAAAAATATATATCAATCATGGCCTGCTGTTCTTTCTTTCAGAAATACAATTTGGTTATGAAAAGATGAAACAGATTTTTAAAAATATTATTTATCTTTATATAAAGCCTCTTAGAACACTGACTCACTCACTCATCATCTATACCGCTTAATCCTGTATTCAGGGTCACGGGGGCCTGGAGCCTATCCCAGGAGACTTAGGTCAGTTAGCACTGATTTGGTGCTCTAGATTTTAGATTTAGCTAACAACCAAATCTTACTAAAATCTCGCAAACAGTGTACTGTTTATCAAATCACCTTGGAAACTATTATCCTGCCATGTTCCATGACTACAAATGTTATTTATCTACTACAGATAATTTAATTAGATATGAATCAAGGGTGTCATTGCAATGTTTGGCTCTGTTATTCAATCACATAACTGCTGTTAATGTTTTACTGCAGCTTTGGTTACTTTCTTGGAATCGATATTTGTATTCAGATTTGTATGAGGCATCTTCCTTGGTGCTACATTGGCTTACACATTAAAAACAACTCTGTGGCTTTAACTCCCTGTAAAGTCGCAAATTTGTGGTAAAATTGATGGAGGTTTTTTTAACCATCATTTGGAGATATATATCATCACGGTAGCATTATGGTACAGCAGCAGGTAGTGTSATGTCTTTACTACACCAGAGTCCATGATTCAATCTCCAAAACTCTGCTTTCAGTACATGTTCTCCCCATGTCTGTGAGGGATCATGTAGGACCTCTCAAAAACATCCCCGTATGTAATTTGTTGTCAGGCTTTCGATTGCTCTCGTCAAGAGGTTGCCAGAACTTGGCGCAGGTTTTTACACCAGATCCCCTTCCTAACACAATCCTCCCATGTTACCCGGGCTTGGGACCGGCACTGTATCCAGTAGCTGGGGTTCGGTCATTGGGTGCGAACTGAACATGGGCCTTCAGCATGGCAGGCGAAGAACCTACCACTAAGTCACCAATGCCCAAATTGGTGATTCTAAATTACTGAAGATAAATAATGACTGCTTAGATGTTAATAATAATATGCCTTGGTTCATTTTCAGTTCATGTTTTCCAATCTTGGTGTCTCTCTCTCTCTCTCTCTCTCTCTCTGTCATTCACAAACCTGTGTGGATTTGACATAGGATCTTTGTATTTCTTGCTTCCCACCGATGGTATTTATATTGGCTAGGAGTTTCCTGCTCAGATCGGGGTGAGAGTGTAGCTGGAGTTGCTATCAGTGTGGTTAGTCTAACAGACTTCTAAGCAGTGCCCAGGTAACACTACACCTCAGGGCTCTGCCACTGAAGCATGGGATTGAATTTACAATGCAGACGCAGCTGACCCGACTTTGACGTGTGCAATTTTCCTTCGGCACGCTTTCTCTTTGCTCTTCCCGCCATCTAGAAGTAACTTTTTCACGCTGTCCAATGCTTAGAAAACTGAATGCGCGTAAAATTGTGTTCATAAAGCTTCTGAATTATTTATAGTGCTTAACATACTGTTGGAGATTGTTATCAGATGGGTGTGACTGCGCATGTGCTCCGTTGTGCTTCTCATGGTCAGCAGGTTCATGTGGTCAAGCGAGGCCAAGACATGTTAACGGATGTAAAATTATTCACATACAACCTGGGGATAAATCGAACTCAGCAATGCCTCAAACCAGCAATGCTCATATCAACAGCAACATGTGTCTCAGACTTCATCTGGGATTATCTGTTATTTGTTATTTGTAATGAAAATTATTGAAGTGGAAAGTTATCTCCACACCAGCTATCATGTTCTAAGGTAAAAAAAAAAA
>QMIH01000932.1:134698-154205 GCA_003987875.1 Clarias batrachus
CTCACTCACTTCTGCAGTACTTTCTGACACGCATACAAGACTAGACCTGCTACTGTATGTACAAAGTACTATATAACTGTTACCAAATAAAAGCTTTTTTTTTTTTATTATTCATGCCTTTGTGCCCAGTGTAAGCGGATCTGACTCAACCAGATTTGATCCTTTTCTTTTCCCCGGAGAATGAGATGCCACTTGAGAATCCACAGGGCTCTGACTTTCTTCTCGATGTGCACCTGCGCTAAATTATTAATGCTGAACTTCCTCCTTAATTCCCTAGTGTGCTCTAAAGCAAAGCTGATCCAGTGTTTTTTCTTTTTTTCTTCTTCTTCTTTTTTTTCCCTGAAACATGGTGGCACTTTGGCTTAGTTGTTAGCACTGTCGTCTTGCACCTCCAGGGTCCGGGTTCGATTGCCGTCCGGTCTGTGTGCATGGAGTTTGCATGTTCTACCCGTGCTTGGTGGGTTTCCTCTGGTTTCCTCCCACAGACCAAAGACATGCAGATTAGGCTAATTGACATTACGAAATTGATTGGCACCTCATCCAGGGTCTACCCAGCCTTGTGCCTTAAGTCTCCTGGGATAGGCTCCAACCCCCCACCCCTCCACCCCCCACCTACCCCCGCACACAGAAAAAAACTGTATAGACGATGAGTGAGTGAACTGAAGCAGAGCAACAAACCAGGCTTGAAGCTCATATGTACCTCAAAGCAATGTCTACAAGCCCATGTTTATGTGTCTCATTTCAGACCAAAGATCTAAACTGCCCATGTGTCCGAATGCTGCCCCTCGACAAGGTCTGCCTTCGTTCACGTTCGGCTCCAAGACCCCGAGATGTCCTGCAGGCTACAGGCCCTTGGAAAGGGTTGGAATTGGCCTATGTAGGTGGGAGGAGCCTGTGCTGCGTAGAGCAAGCGGTTATCATGGACGGCACGAAGAATCGAGTCCTGTGCGTCCACGTATTGTGACAGTGGTTCGACCATGCGGCGRGCACAACGTGCGGAAAATCTCACTGCTGCTAAACCGACGTGCTGTACAGACATTTGAGCTGCTGATGGCCGATGTGTCAGAAGCTCTCGGCTTCCCGTGCTGGCACAGCGCTCGYGTCYGGCGCCTTTTCAGCCCTGCTGGGCAGGAGATACGCAGCCTTTCTGAATTCTTCCGATTTGGCAACGCCTTCCTGGCCCTTGGAGCCAGCCGTCCGTCCATTGGTGAAATACAGGCTGCACTGCATGAGCTGTATCCTGACATTCCAGGCTACTGTGAAAGCTTGCTGAGGTCGTGGGAGCAGATCCTGAGGCCTAAAGCTGCTAAGACTGATAGCGGTTTCCATGATGATGTCCCCCAAGATGATCCCTCTTTAAATGCAGCCCTTGAGGCGGTGATGTCCCAGCCACCAGCCAATCATTTGCAGCCATTCCAAGCACAGGTTAAGCACAAAGACACGGGCAGGAGGGAGAGGCAGAGAGGAGAGTGGGTTGAAAGGGAGGATAGGAGAGCACACCAAGCTCAGACAAAAGAGGAGAGGAGGMTGACAGAAAGGAAGAAGGAGCCAGTTTACTGCCGAAGCTGTAGAGGAGTTGGCCAGCCTATTCCTCCAATCGTGAGCAAGAAGTCAACTAAATTGGAAAAGCCTAATAATGTGAACAAAGCTCTTATTTCCCAAGATAATAGGATCAGAAACTCATTGCAGATCAAAAAGACTGAAACGGATGATCTGAAAAATTATCCAAACAACCTCCAAAACAAAGTGCTAAAGTCGGGTGCGCAAGCAGAAACCCCGGTAGGACAAGATACTCCTGAAACTCAATTGGTAGAGCAGAAAGACTTGTGGCAGGAACTCCCACCTGACGGTGTACAGGTCTCACTGGAGGAAATCCAGCGGTACTATGACATTGGGGMTGTGGTGGGAGATGGGAACTTTGCRGTGGTGTACGAGTGCCACGTGCGTGGCTGCACCCAAACCTTTGCCATGAAGACTGTGGACAAGGCAAAGCTGCAGGGCCGAGGTCACATGATACAGAACGAGATCGCCCTACTGCGCAGCCTGGCACACCCGCGCCTAGTGCGGCTGTTCCGCGCGCATCACACTGACACGCATGTCTACCTGCTAATGGAGCTGGTGGCTGGCGGCGATCTGTTTGATGCAATTGCCAAGTGTGGAAAATTCGGCGAGCCTTGTGCAGCTAGGATGACTCAGGACGTCAGTGAGGCTCTGGAGTACATCCATGACAAGAGCATCGTACACAGAGACATCAAGCCTGAAAACTTGCTAGTGAGGAATAAGTAGATGCATTTTATAAATATTTTATAGTTGGAGATCATTAAAAACTTTTTTAAAAATCTCTTTCAAGGTCCAACAGCACAACAATGGTGGTATAAATCTAAAGCTGGCTGATTTCGGATTAGCCATGGTAGTGACAGAGCCAGTTTTCACTGTTTGTGGAACACCTACGTATGTGGCTCCTGAAATACTTGCTGAGACAGGTGAGATGATTCTGTACACTGTAATAAAAACTTGGGTTTAGTTAAATGTTCTTGTTGCCTGGATGGCTCGGAATACATATATTCTAGCATTTCCGAGCCAACAAGGTGACATGAACATTTATATATATTGCCAGAAGGATTCGCTTGCCTGCCTTCACGTGCATATGAACTTGAGTAACATCCAATTCTTAATCCATAGCGTTCAATATACAGGGTGGGCCATTTATATGGATACACCTTAATAAAATGGGAATGGTTGGTGATATTAACGTCCTGTTTGTGGCACATTAGTATATGTGAGGGGGCAAACTTTTCAAGATGKGTGGTGACCATGGTGGCCATTTGGAAGTCGGCCATCTTGGATCCAACTTTTGTTTTTTCAATAGGAAGAGGGTCATGTGACACATCAAACTTATTGGGAATTTCACAAGAAAAACAATGGTGTGCTTTGTTTCAATGTAACTTTATTCTTTCATGAGTTATGTACAAGTTTCTGACCACTTATAAAATGTGTTCAATGTGCTGCCCATTGTGATGGATTGTCAATATAACCCTCTTCTCCCACTCTTCACACACTGATAGCAACACCGCAGGAGAAATGCCAGCACAGGCTTCCAGTATCCGTAGTTTCAGGTGCTGCACATCTCGTATCTTCACACCATAGACAATTGCCTTCAGATGATCCCAAAGATAAATGTCTAAGGGGGTCAGATCAGGAGACCTTGGGGGCCCCCTCACATATACTAATGTGCCACAAACAGGACGTTAATATCACCAACCGTTCCCATTTTATTAAGGTGTATCCATATAAATGGCCCACCCTGTATAACAGTTTCAACACTTCTGGCAAGGTTTCCGCAAGGTTTAGGAGTGTGTTTATGGGAATGTTTGACCATTCTTCCAGAAGTGCATTTGTGATGTCAGGCACTGTTGTTGGACGAGAAGGCCTGGCTCGCAGTCTCCCCTCAGTCATGTTGGAACTGGAAGTGGCCATCCCCAAATGATTCCCACAAAGTGTGAGCATGAAATTGTCCAATATATCTTGGTATGCTGAAGCATTAAGGGTTCCTTTCACTGGAAGTARGGGGCCGAGCCCAACTCCTGAAAAACAACCTCCTTCCAGTTCCAACATGACTGCGCACCAGTGCACAAAGCAAAGTCCATAAAGACATGGATGAGTGTGGAAGAACTTGACTGGTCTGACCTCACAAATGCACTTCTGGAATGGCCAGTTCTTCATGCCATTTTTCAATGGTTTATGGGAAAATTCTCATAAACACACTCCTAAACCTTATGGAAAGCCTTGACAGAAGAGTTGAAGCTGTTATAGCTGCAAAAGGGGCGGGGCCAACATCATATTAAACCCTATGGATTAAGAATTTGGATGTTACTCAAGTCCATATGCATGTGAAGGCAGACGAGCAAATACTTCTGGCAATAAAGTATAGTGTGTGTGTGTGTGTGTGTGTGTGTGTGTTTGTGTGTGTTTGTGTGTGTTTGTGTGTATATACACACACACATACACACACACATATATCCTTTTAACCCTTTTAAGGCATGCTTTCTTTATGTGTTAATTGTAGCCTGCATTGAAGGATTCAGTTATAGCCAGTCTGCTGAACTGTTGAATTGTTCCCATAATATTTTTCTCTTTAAAAAAGCCAGTGGTGAAAAATGCAAATGCATTCTTTAATTTGTGCGAACTTACCTTTGAGCTGTTATGCAAATCTATTAATATAAAAAGGTTCGGAGAAGTGTCACAAACATGGGATAAAGAAATTATAGGACAAAAATTCAGAAGTATTTGATCCATGATGCATTGTAATCTGGCATATCGTGTAGCTAGGTACTTAAACCTGTGTGCATTTCTGTATTAGGATTTCGTATAACACTCACCTGCGTGTTTGTATTGTACGTAGGGTATGGTGTTGCAGTGGACGTCTGGGCAATGGGTGTGATCCTGTACGTGCTGCTCAGTGGGTTTCCTCCGTTCCGCAGTCCAGAACGCAATCAGGAGGAACTCTTTCATCTCATCCAGAAAGGAGAGGTCCACTTTCCATCGCCTTACTGGGACCGTGTGTCTGAGGGTGCGACTCTGAACTTCGGTACCTGCTCCTCTAACCTCAATTCCACAGTAGCTCTTATGTCTTTTTTTTTTGGTGTGTCTATTTCAGGAGCTAAAGTTTTGATCAGGGCTCTGCTAGAAGTGAACCCGACTGTGAGACTGACAGCCAGTCAAACGCTGCAGAACGCCTGGCTTCGTACAGCTGCACACAGTGTCCAGGAGGAGGCGACAGACTCCAGAAGCATCGACGGCAACAAGAAAGAAACAATCAAATCAGGACGCGGAAAACACACGGCGTTGGGAAATCAGCCGAAACTGGGGACATCAGCAGAAATATCTCGAGTGGCACAGACTGAAGGGAACACAAATAAATACAGGGAAACCAACGTCAAACAGAAAGTTAAGGAGAGTCCAGAGAGACTATCACAAGCAAGAGAAAGCAACAAGAATGGTCCCATGCTGGAGGTGTCAGTATTAGTAGAAAAAGCAGATGCACCCGAGTAGTCGAGCTCTTGGACACCCAGGTTAGTAGAGGTAATGAAATCAGCATGGTGGAGAATACATCCGATTCCGTGTTATCACAGGACACCATGTGAACTGAGCTTCATTAGAGGCAAAGCAAAAGGCTGAGCAAAGACCTGAACAAGGACCTGTGCGTTTATTCAAATCTGTACCATAAGATTTGTAACATTACTACTAATTACATTAGCAATATGATCGGAATACTCTACACGTTTAAACAAACTAAATTATTTCAGTTTTTCCGCATCTGTAACAATCAATACAATATATAAATATATCCATATCTATCTAGATTTTATATATATCACTCACTCATCGTCTATACCGCTTTATCCTGTATTCAGGGTCGCGGGGACCTGGAGCCTATCCCAGGAGGCTTAGGGCACTGGACAGGGTGTTAATCCATCGCAGGGCACACACACTTACACTCACTTACACACTCATTCACAAACTACGGACGATTTGGGACTAATTAGCCTAATCTGCAGGTCTTTGGACTATGGGAGGAAACCAGAGTAACCAGGAAAAACCAACCAAGCACATGCAAACTCTATGCACACAGAGACGGGAATCGAACCTGGACCCTGGAGGTGCAAGACCACAGTACTAAGCACCACACCACCATGCCACTTTATATAAAACTATAAAGCCTTTTTTTAAAATTAAAATTAATGCTAAAAAAATCATTCTAGTTATAAGTATTATATACGTATATTTTTTTTAATGCTGTTTAGCCAAAACTCCCTTATAATGTAAGGCTGAAGCTCAAATTTCACAGAAATCCTTTTCAAAGCCAACACTTATATTTTCTCTTGTTTATGTCACAGGACATTTATTGTTAGATTGTTTAATTAATTATCATTAAAAACTAAAAAAAAACATTTTAAGATTAAAAGATGAAGGATGTTTTTTTTTTTTTGCTTATTACCCGGTAATAGCAAAATACGCACTAAAGCAATTAACCAAGTCCTAATTGATTTTATTCTGGACCACTGACCAGTGCAATGTGCTTTTGAATTCAGCGCAGTGTCTCCCTTTGATCATTTCCTTGCCAGATTGCAAAAGTTCATCTCCCAGCATGAACAGCATACACTGCCTGGCCAAAAAACAAATATTAGAGCGCAATTTATGTCTAATTATCTATAATTTCAACCGACTTTGGATTTGATTGCACTGTGCCTTTGTCGTGGTATTTTTCAACAGTCTTATGCAATGTCTATTTCATCCAGAGTTGCAGTAGTTTTTGGGCTCCTCTCCTCCAGCACATCCCAAAGACTTACAATGAGATTGAGGTTGAGGAGTCATACTGCATCAGAGGCTTGTACGGTGGACAATTTGCATGATAAGTCCATCACGTCCTTTCTTACCCTGATGTGCCCATCACTCTCAAATAGGGTAAATCTGAACTCATCAGACCACATCACATTACACCAATTCCAGTAAATTCAGCAATCTATATTTAGAACCATGGTATATGTCCGACATGGTTGTTTAAGAAATGAGAAGCTACTCGTTGCATCAGTTATGGTCAAAAGAAGTGTCGCCAGGCGGCGTGTTGGCTTAGTGGTTAGCACCATCACCTTGCACCTCCAGGGGCCGGGTTCGATTTCTGGCCAGGTTCGATTCCACAGTCCAAAGACATGCAGATTAGGCTTAATTGCCGTTCCCCAAACAACCCGTAGTGTGTGAGTATGTGTATGTGTCCTGTGATGGATTGGCATCCTATCCTAGGTGTATGTACCCCACCTCATGCCTAAGTCTCGCTGGATAGGCTTCAGGCCCTCAGCGACACTGTGTACAGGAGAAAGCGGTATAGACGATGAGTGAATGAGTGAGAATTGTTGCCAGCTGAAACATATTTATCTCTGCAGTACTTATACAGCCTATCAAATGCTGTTGAGTATTTGATTCTTTAAATCCAAACTGTGACTTTTTTGGCCAGGCAATATATTCAATGTAGTTTTCCATTATGCTCTCAACCTTAAGAGCATTGCCTTAACATTGTCACAGTTCCAGTGACAATGTACAGCATGGATCTCGCAGGCTGTCTAAATAGCGCTGGACTATTCGGCCTTGACACTGTACAACATATAGCAGGGAGTGAAACGAATAGCAGATATGACTGTTAGCGGGAACTGAAGCTATCTGTGAAAGGAAAGAGTGAGTTCAATTGAAACACTGGAATAAAGACGAGTTGTGAGTGGGCATGAGACAAACGCAAGCTCTGTGAGTCGCAATGCAGCAGTGTAATGAACCGTAGAATTTAGACAAACTAAGTACAAACTGCCCTTCATGGAGAGAGAGAGAGAGAGAGAGAGAGAAACTGATATACAGTATTTCTTCCATCTGCTTCTCGTTCTCTAAAGCTGAACACTCATGCCACTTTGGCAGAAAGTTCGGATAGTTAAATAATGTAAATGTTAATGTATCTCTAAAATATGTCACTTAAAGCTGCCTACACTCTGAGTCAAGGCAATCAGATGGTAGTTGCATTTTAGTTTGCATGCATGCTCTTGAAGATAAGAAAGCGTCCATGCCGGTCTTGTGTCCAGCAACATCTCTCCAGCATTAGGTGGAAATAGTAGTTAGTCTATCAGTTTGTTAATCCTTCACCTGCTCCCATCAAGGGCTCGCCATAGTGGTCCATCCGATCCGCACAACTACTTGGCACAGGTTTTATGCCCTTCCTGGCGCAACCTTCCCATTTTCTCCGGGCTTGGGACCGGCACTGCATCCATTGGCTGGGGTTTGGGCATTGGAACCCGTGCCTTCCGCAAGGCTGGCGAGAAAATAAGAAGCGAAATAACAAGCGGCTGTTCATGTGCTTTATGGAGCACCACAAAGGAGCTCTAGTCTAAAGACAGGTTAGCCAGTTGTGTACAGAAACCTGTTGTGCAAGCGCACTTGAATGAAGGTCAAGAAGTGCCTTCGTCCGTTAGATTTGTGATGCAACAATACGCAATTCCTCCCCAGATGCTACAGATTAAGTGTTGCTTAATTGTAAACCCCTTGTGCGCTGTGCTGCATGTGAGTTAAGTTTCACCCTGAGTACTGTACTGTATCAGCACCTTGAGCATTTGCTATCCTCGGTGAAGAACAATCTCATGATTTAATCATGTTTATCTAGAGCGAGCGATTCTCATTCTAATAAGAGCCTCAAGGACATGATCAGCGCTCGAGTGACTCTCATTCACAGTACAGATTTTTTGAGATAGCTTTATAGTCGAGCCACATGGAGTCAGAGCCACAGAGTAAAACCGCCAGTGTTAATTCAACACGCACGGTGTTCATATGAGTCCGACTGGGCCGACTGTATGTACACAGTGTAGGGTCTCAATTTTACACTCAGCATGTGAATTCAACCTTAGGAGTTTTGCTGTGCACAACATAAAAACGTTGCTATTTGTACTCTGCGGGGAAATGAGCAAATAGGAATACTGCACTAGTGCTGGTGCTTTACTCAGTTAAAAAGAATAAGCTACACTATCTTGTATTTTTGGTTCACATTTAGTTACGTTGTGCTCATAATAGAGAGCAAGAGAACGAACAAAATATATGCAAGCTCTCCACGTCTCAAAGTGTTTTATGTTTTCCTGAAGCTACTGTCCGAAAGATCATGAAAAGTCTCTCCAAAGGTACAAAACACATTAAAGTTGGAATCCAGGTAGTGGAGGTGGAGCTTGGTGTGTGTAACTCGAGTGCCAATGTGTGTGTGTGTGTGTGTGTGTGAGAGTGTGTGGACAAAAGGCAGCCATTTTAGGCACTTCATTTGCCTGGCTGCTGAGAACAGATGACCCATATCCCTGTAACTGAACTCTGGGATTCCTCTTTCCTCCTCCCCATTCAGTATTGTGATATTGTATAGCTGTTACAAATAGTATTTTCCATATGTATATATATTATATATGTTATTTTGTATTAATAAAGGTCATATTAGGTTTGTGAAAATAACGAGACATTTTTGTATTATTTGGTTGAACATAACAGTGAATTAGGAATATTGCAAGTTACAGTATGATGTAATTAATCTGATCATTTGTATATAATCTTTAAAGAATATTTCAACTTCAAAGAAAACGTGTTGATTCCAAAATGTGCCAGTGGATGTTTTACATAACCGTTAAAATAACGACATAAATCTAATCTAATAGATACTATCAGAATTTGCCTTTTAAATTATGTTAAATTCCTTCCAGGTATTTGCTGTAATGTTAACATCTCTACAAACACCACTGACTGACCGGACAAGTAAAACCTATTTTGGAGCAAAAGATAAGGAACAGCATCGTCGCTMTTCATTTTGTTCTGCTTTCACGTAATCTTATAGTCAACGGTATCTCCCAAAAGATGCTTGTTTGATATAATATCTATTTTATCAACGAGAGAATATTTATTTGCAATTTTATGTAAAAATGTTTGGTTGCTCTGCACCATAGCAGGATCCTTATGCTTTACAATAAGGCTGGGTAAGAAAAAAAATTATAGAGCACACCAATGATCAGCGACTGATTTCTTACTTTATTGGAATAATGTGTATTCAAATACATCTAGTGCAATCATTACTCTGAGTACTTTCATTGTGAGATTTTTGGGGGATTAACACTCTGTAACTTTGATATGATTCAATAGGCTGCACCTGCACTTTGTTCTTTTACTCATATTTCTCCACTTATATATCTACCTATTACCATCTTAGTATGCTGTTATTAGACTATTGTTAAACTACCAACAAGTACCAGTCAAAGTGTATGTCACAGATTCAATGCCTAATATACACACATTTGCATGTAACGTTACAAGYGTTTTATGGTTAATTTCAGGGCTTAAAAGCCTGCTGTTCAGTTCAATTCACTTCCAATAAATTTTAATTTATACAGTACTTTTAATAATAGGCATTGTCATAAAGCAGCTCTACCAAAATCCCAAAATATGATTAGAAACACCCAYGAACACTAAACCACCCAACCTATTGTCTTGTTTTATGTCTCTCTACTCTCCACATGGAAATCATGGAGGTTACATAAAAAACAAAATAAACGGTCAGTTGTCTTGCCTAGGCTGGTTGATCTTGTTAGACCACGTCAGGATACAGGATTACAGGATACTCTCATGTTTCATTCCATAACAGGCAAAAAATGACTGAAATACAGTAAGCTGCTAAAACTATGCCGTTACTGAAAACACAGTATCACTTTTCATAATGTATTTAGATCATTTAAATGGAGGAAATTATCAAAAGAAGAACCATTTTATGCTTTATATCTTTGGCTCTCATAATGCAGGTTTACAAATCTAGTTGTGATTTATTTTTTACTTTTCAGGACACTGTGGTAATGATGATTGATCTAATGTCAAAGTTTTCGAAATTGATTGCACACTTCAGTTGCATGAAGAAAGAAGCATCTAGGATGACACTGTAATCTTACCACATTTATAATACAATTAGGAAAAATGCTTTTAGATTAGATTCAATTAGATTAGATGACATTGTTTAATCTATCTAGAAGTGCATAAGTGATATATTCACAAATTAATTAGAAAAATACAGATTCAAGGCTGTTGGAGTATTTTATAAATAAAGTCGATGTGTACCCACAACTCTAKCCACATGCAGATCCTGATGCCTGCATGCTACCATTACCTGTGGATGGAGTGTGCGGTCAACTCRCTATTGCTTATCATGCTGTAGACACTTTGTGGTCTGATCCAGGGTWTCAATAGCGATGAGCTCGGCCTGAAACATCTGTTTTTGCCGTGGAAGAYGCTGCCTAGTGTTTTATTCTGTGAGAACATAAAAGTTGACGAAGATGCTGCTTACTATGAAATTCGGGGAGGAGCATTTGTGACACCCACACAGTATGACAAAGTTAATGATGACATGGCCTTCCTGTTATATATTCAGTGAGGAATGCCTGTGACACGACTGTGACGAAACTACCTGTGCAAACTGTGTATAATGTGACACGCTCCTCACCGTTTATARCACTAGGCAGCTCCATCTACAGCTGAGGTCAGGGCTACTGAAACCCCGGATCGGACTACAGCGCACGTGACAGGCAGAAGAAAGGGTTGCCGAAACATAGGAGCAGAGTGAGGAGCAGCAGTGAGTTGACTGCATGCTCCATTCACAGGTAACCGTAGCACACAGATGTCAGGATCAATATGCATATGTGCATGGACAAAAGTATTTGTCCGAACCTGCAATGACATTTGAATCCAAATACATATACTTTAATATGGAGTCAGTCCCCTTTTTTGCAGGTATAACACCTTCCACTCTTTTTGGAAGGCTGTACACATGCTTTTGCAGTGTTTCTGTGGGAATTTTTTGTATATTCATTGTGTAGAGCGTTTATGAGGTCAGGCACTGATGTTGGACGAGAAGGTCTGGCTCGCAATCTCGGGTTCCAGTTCATTCCAAAGGCGCTCGATGGGGTTGAGGTCAGGGCTCTGCGTGAGGGCCAGTCAAGTTCTTCATGTTGCAATAGAAAAGAGCCTTACTGCTGCCAAAAAGATGGAAGCATAGCATTGTCCAAGATGTCTCAGTATGCTGAAGCATTGAGATTGCACTTCACTGGGGATTACTCCACCAGAAACACCTGGTTTGGCCAAACGTTTTTCGTCTCTATAGTCTACATCCAAGTAGTGAGCTAGTATGAATATAATGTGTATACCGGTACAGTGTATGGATACAGATTAAGAGGTTTATAATAAAAACTTCTGCTTGCAAAAGCATTACAGTATACATATTTTTAGAATGGGTTTATTTATTTATTTATTTTCAAAAACATTAGTAGGGGTCTGTGGCTGGGTGGGGGGGGGAGTTTGAAACTTGATGGAAATGCAAGTCGTCTTCGTGAACAGCAAAACAGAAGAGAACACAACAGAGGGGTCTTCGAGGCTGCCATTTTGTCGCATCCATCTCTGTCTCTCTGGTCTGTGGTCACCTTACTGAGGCTGACCTGCAGGAGGCGGCTGCGCATGCGCGAGCAGGTCCCCTTTAAACTGTAACGCAGCACTGACAGTCATCTGATGAAACACGGGTCCGCGGCGCAGCCAATCAGCGACGACACGAAGGACTGGCTGACACCATCCATGACACCTATGGGCAAAACAATCCGTAAACAACTATTAACCGGACCCGCGATTGGCTATTAATACCTCGCGGTTTGTGTAAACGCGGCGCTGATTGGTGCAGCCGGGACGGGCCGCGCGCAGGGGAGGGGGGGTGAGCGAAAAAAACAAAGATGGCAGTGTAGAGCCAGGGATGAACTATCGGAAAGAAAAGAAGAGACGCGAGCAAAAAAAAAAAAAAAAAGTGCATGGTGAAAGGGTTTCGACTGAGACCGGACTGCGTGCGTGCGCGTGCGTGCGTGCGTGAGTGATTGGGAGTGTGCGTGTCGGCGTGCGTGTGTTCGGCAGGAGAGGACGTCGCACTGGCTGTCACAGCCGAATAACGGAGAGTCACCAGCTGGCGAGATCCAACAACAGGACTCGTGCCGTCGGCGCGGTGTTCCCACGCGCGTTCCTGTTGCGTGGAGCTCAGGTACGCCTCTTCACATCTGTCCGTATGCACTTCATTTCACATCTGCACGCGTCTCAAATGTGGTGTTTACGTTCCCCTCCTTCTGCGCTCTTCCTTCAGGGACTCGCTCACATATGAACCGGAGCCTGTCATTATTATTATTATTGTTGTTGTTGTTATTACGGAAGAGTTTATACTCGGCTGGACGTGTCACGGACTGAACAGTAAGAATAATAATAGTGATAAGAAGAAGAAGARGAGGAGGGGGTCCTGCGGATGTCTGCGATGGAAGAGCGAGGCGAGGTGGCGGCCGCTCCGGGCTCGTCCTCAGCCGGCTTGGGGGTCGGGCCGGAGGCCGTGGCCCCAGGTGCGGGTTTATCCGGAATTCAGGAAGAACAAGGCATGCGGAGAGAGGGTTCCGGTTCCGGTTCTGGTCCGGAACCTGATCCGGATGCGCCGCCCAAAAAGCGCGTGAGACTGCAGGAGGGTGAAGCGGGGAAGCTGGAGGAGCGCCTCTACTCCGTCCTGTGCTGCACCGTGTGCCTGGACCTCCCCAAAGCCTCGGTTTATCAGGTGAGGTCACTCATGACACCCAGCATTCATCAAGGGCCTGTCTGACCAAAATTTGGATTCATACATTCACACAGACTCATACAAACTTAAATCATTCTTTTGGTTGTGTAAAGCTGCTCTGCGACAATGACGGTTATTAAAAGCGCTATAGTGTACAAATAAAATTGAAGTGAATCGAAATTCATCACACAATCACAATATTACTATATTATAATAATATAATACACTATATACACTATACAAGGATTTGCTCAAACCTGTCAATTATTAAATTCAGGTTTTCCAATCCATCCCCATTTGGCAAATAGATACATTATATAAGGGCTGTCATTAATCTTTATGTTTCAATGCATTACTGTTTTTTTTTTTAAAAACGCAAATCAATCACATGCCCGAGTTTGACCCTAATGGCTTCCCGTAATCGTGGTGCCTTGTGTTACACGTCTTGTGATAATAAGATGACCGAACAAACATCACCAGGTGTGTTGAACTGCAAGTTTTGTTCTAAAAAGCTTCTAGGTGCAAGTTTGGATAGTTGTGTGCCCGAGCTACCTTCAAGGGGAATTCTTTTTATATGTAAGGATACATTACATGTGAGTCGTGGGAGTGGTGGCTCAGGCGGCTAAGGCGCTAGGCCTCTTGGGGACTTCGGTGTGGAAGAAATTGTCTGGCCCTGTCCTCAACCGCATAGAGCACCTTGGGGATGAACTGGAACCGGAGATTGCGAGCCAGGCCTTCTCGTCCAACCAACATCAGTGTCTGATCATAAATGATCTACAGAATGAATGGACACGACTTCCCATAGAAACACTCCAACGTCTTGTGGACAGCCTTCCAAGAAGAGTGGAAGGTGTTATAGTGGCAAAATGGGGACCAAGTGTATGTATTTGGATAAAATATCATTGCAGGTTTGCACTAGGTACAAAAGCCAGATGTACAATATACATACAGTACATAGCCAGGGACTCCAAGAGGAATGCTGGGCCCTGTACCAGGTTATTACACTGGGCTGTCTGCCAAGGACGGTTTTTCTTTGATGGGGGTCCTCTTGGGCGTCCCGTCTGCTCATGTGATTATTTTCTCCTTTATATGGCAAGACCTAGTAGTCAGTTTATAAATTAACCTACACAGAGCAGCCAGATCCCTATAGTGTGCATAGCTTGTTTAAACATTATATGTGTAATGGGGGTAGCTCAGTGGCTATGGCATTAGACTATTTATCAGATGGTCCCGGGTTCAAACCCCAGGACCATGGGTTGGGCCTTTGAGCAAGCCCCTAAACTGCTCAGACGTATAATGAGATAAAATGTACATCACATTGGATAGGGGTGTCTACCAAATGCTTTAAATGTCAATAAGAGTCGTAGATACAGACAACCAAGAGGTTAATGGTCACCCATAGTTTATGATCTCATGTATGCACCAAAATGTGTTGTGTTTTTACGTGACTAGGGTTTAGCTATTAATACATTATTAATATTTTGTTGGCGTTCCTTAAGTCGCTTTAAGCATAAGAGCWCACTTGGGTTTAGAATGTGAGTCTTGTTCTCAACAGACCTTCAGCCCGAAGGCGAAGACGTTTTTCAGAGGCCCAAGTTTTGACTCTGTTTATGTTTGAACCTTTTCATTGCATTGAACTGGAACACTGTCAGCACTAGAAGGTTATTTTAAGATTCCCAGCTGTTCATCTCAGGGATAGTCCACCCCTCAGTATGACCAAGAATTCCAGGAATTGTTTTGGAATTTCTACTTCTAGGTATGCTGAAAGATTGATCCATTCCAATAGGATAGTACAGTGCAAAAGTCTTGACTCCTCCTCATTTCGTCATAAATTAAGTTAGGTAGAATAAATGAAAGAAATGGTAACAAATATTTTCCCGCGACAGGCTGCAAAGTGCCTAAAGATACAATTAAGTAATTGGTTGTTTATGGAACAACCTCAGCAGCAGCCTCATTTCCCCTCTTGTCTGCACCAAACACTCAGCATTCAGCATCACCAGTATACTAATCACAGCGTGTGAATAATTTAGATTAGGATTAGAAAGGAACCGCAACATTCTTCCAGCTCAAATGCAAACTCGTATGAATAAAATAAATAAATAAATRAATGAATAAATAAATAATATATGAGTCTATAGCGACCCATGAATTGAATGAATGAATTGATCTCATGTGTCATCACCTGTACCTGTTCCTTACTGGTTCATGCTTTAACTTAGAATATTTTTTTTAAWTTTTTTTTTATTTTTATGAATGATTCATGGGTCACCGCATGGCTTAACAAAAACATTCCTCTGAAATTGGTCAGGTACAGGGACTGGAATGAGAATGAGTGCCAAAAACTTGCCAAAAATGAGAGACAAAAAAGTCCTCCAGGAAGCCTGGACTACATTTACATTAAAAATACAAGAAAGCAAAAATATGAATAAGTGAGGGCTGGCACAAGACTTTTTTGCACAGTACTGTATGCGATGAGTAAAGAATCAGGAAAGGGAAATGTGCTTTTATATTTCATTCCTTAAGGGTAATCTGACCTGTTTGTCTCTTTCAAAGACAGATACACACACACACACACACACACACACACACACACACACACACACACACACACATTCCTTTGTTCATTGGTTCATGGAGTTTGGTGGTTGTGTAAATTTGTCCTATCTGAGGATGTGTTAACTGTGACAGGGTTGCCAGGTGTGGGTGATTAAAACGACCCAATTACTGTTAAAATCCATCCCAAAACTTTCCAAACTAGTTAACAAACTTACTTACATATAGATAGTTTTTAATGATCGTTGTGGCTGTCACTGCAAAATGTATTCTTATATTAAAATGCTCTTCTAAATAGGCAAAATGAAATGCAATTTTTAATAAATCATAATTTCAGCATGTTTATATTATCATGCATAAAAAGAGACCGGTTAAGAATAATAAAACTACACCGAATTACTGTGAAATTTACAGGTTTAGGTTTAAAAATGTGAAAGAATTTATACYCCAAACAAGTAGACAACAACAACAAAAAAATCCTCCCATACAGCATTTAACATGTAGAAGCAGGAAAATCTAGAACCTGGCAGCACTGCTGTGACCTGACCAGCTGTTCAGCCCAGGGGTTAAACATGGCCGTTCAGAATCACATGATCGTCTTGAAGCCAATCCACGAGGAGGTCTTGTGTACCCCTCCCCCAAGAATGTCCCCGTATTCCTTTAAATTAGGACATTCTTTAACGACCGGTCAAAAGCACGCTTATTAAAGCTGCACACCGAATAACACCACAGTGGGTCTTTCTTCCAAGCAACTGACGTCAGTGAGACACTTTACAACACTGTTGGGCTCTTAAAGGCCAGAAGTTTCAAAATTCAGTGTTCATAAGTGTGCTCGAGTGGTCTCTCTAGACTAGGCACAAAAGTGCATGAGGTTTGTGATGGTAATAKTAATWAMAAAWAAAWAAATAAACATCCTGTGTATTTTTGACAGATTTTATTATAGTGATTCATCATTATACTTTTCTTGGTTTTGTCCACGAAATGTATCTGATGTTTAATAACAGAGAAGTTTGTAGATTCTTTGTGTTCAGGGGAAAAAAAAGAGGAACTTTTCCCTTTATTACTTTCTAGAYGATCTGCTCCAGTTGATCTTTTTGTAATATTATTTCCCACTAAAACCATAAAACTTAATTTACCGTTTAGAAGTCATAAAAAGTAGCATTAGAAAACCTGCAGAATGTTCTAAACACTGTAATTAGGGCTAATTTGTGTATTTTGGGTGTTTAAAGGGTTTTTAAATATACTTTGAATGTATATCCTTTGATCAATCACTTTTATTTACATTGCTGAGAAAACTAAAAAGCATAGAATGAGGAGGYGGATCCCGTCCCAGTCTCGTGACCGATACTAGCTGTAGTCAAGGACATATCTATAGTGTGACAGTGTCAGAGGTCACGTGAAATACTGTGGAAGGCCTGGMCAAAGGGAAAAAWRKTWARRWTTTTTTTTTCTTAACAACAGTTATAATTTAATTACRTGGTTTTTAATCAATATTATTATTTTGATATTATCAGTTTTTAATAATACATACTTTGTAATTAACAGATACAGGCTTTTAGTTCTTGCTAGTACAGACAACCCTGCTTTTAAGTACAACAAATCACGTCTCTAATCCTGGCTGTAAGCTCCAAAAGATGATGACTAAGCTTACCATGTAGGGTAAATATCGCTGCCAAACAGTCTTATATACGAGTTAGATTGCTAGGTAGCGATTGCCACATAGGCTCAAAAACAACAATTTGGCTAATGTTTAACTACCTGTGGCTGAGCCGTTGGTAATTTGAGGAACTGCTATGGAAATCGCAAAGTCTACAAGGAGATCCGAGTGATTCACCCTGCTGTTCTCCTAACTGAGCTCCAGTTCCTCGTTGCATGCMTTGGAAGTTTTGCCATCTTCATCCCATGGCATTTCCTCCACTTACTGCTGTCTAGTTTCTCGCTCTTTATATTCGCTCTTCCTCTTTCAATTTCCTGTCTTCATGTTTCATGGGCATGCCAACAAGGCTGGGTGTCTTTATGGGGGTTTTCTGAAATATTGCTGCTTCTAGAGGTTTTAGTGAGATTATAAAAGATCATCTGTCAGGGGCCTCCTCAGTGCTCGGGCCCCCGATAGTTTCCTCTGAGGATTTATGTCAGTTCTGTCAATTCTCTGATATACTTTGTTTCAATATGCATTAAGATTAAAGTTGCTAGCTGTAGTGTTCACTTTGCAACATCGTGTATTTGATGATTTTGAATGTTAATTTGTGTAAAATCATGTGAATTAGTCATACTGTCTCATAAATATGCTTAAAAATCAAAATGTACCAATGCTTTATATTTATCAGGACTGAAACGATTGGATGCACTGTTTGCAGTCTTTTTGATTAAAGCATGTTTTCGTGTCAGTGTACAAACGGGCATCTGATGTGCGCTGGCTGCTTCATCCACCTGCTGGCGGACGCACGGCTAAAGGAAGAGCAGGCCACGTGCCCGAACTGCCGCTGTGAGATTAGCAAGAGCCTGTGCTGCAGGAACTTGGCAGTAGAGAAAGCTGTGAGCGAACTGCCCTCGGACTGCAGCTACTGCCTGAAACAGTTCCCCCGCTCCGGCCTGGATCACCACCAGTCAGAAGAATGCCAGGACAGGTACACACAAACACACGTCTTCAGCAGCCCGCCGAGCCCGCCTTTAATTACAGTGCCRATGAATCATGTGAACCATGTTTAGCGTTAGCGTCTCTCATTTCTGCTTGTGGGCTTCGGTTAGGCTTACGCAATGTAAATACAAGCGGATCGGCTGTCCGTGGCAGGGGCCGTTCCACGAGCTAACTGCCCACGAGGTCGACTGCTGCCACCCGTCTAAGACTGGCATCGAGCTGATGGGCATCCTGGAGGAGATGGATCAGAGCCATCGCCGAGAGCTGCAGCTTTATAACAGCATCTTCAGCCTGCTGAGCTTCGAGAAGATCGGTTTCACAGGTACAGACGTAAAAAAAACAAAATCACAGCACATGAGTTTGAAGCATGCAGTTGTATATAGGCTTGTCTTCTCAACCATTTTTAGTATTCTTTAAAGTAGTTTATAAGACAGGACGGTGTTGACTGATTGGTCAGAAGCTATCAGTAACTTATAACTTATGAATAAATTTTCTCTTTTTTTCTTAACATGCCCAAAAACTAATAAAAATTAGTAAAAAAAAAAATCCAGGTTGGAATCTGCTGCCATTAGGATGCATGAGAGCACATTGAGCTGAACAACTTTTACATTGCAAGTCATTGGCTCAACTCAACAGGAAATCAGTTATTTTGTGTCATTTGCCAAAACACAACCGGAGGAATTTAATATACTCCTCCTAGGGAATTTATACGATCGCCACCAAACCGGGCCTATGTGATCTAAASACATTGAGGATGCAAAATTGCAAAGGGATTTTTGATATCTCAAACGGGGCAGCCGTGATGACGCCTTAAGCCTATGCCGAAAAGTGGTTAATAACTTTCTGTGTGACATTATGTTGAATGACATCTTGTTCAGTGACATCACATTGAGTGATATCATAATGTGATGTTTTTTTCCAGCATCTGGTGGTGCTTTTGGAGGTCTAAACATATTAATTCCCCCTGTTCTAAAATTGTCATAATGGTATTGGGATATCCCCTTTAAATGCATGTGCCACTGTTCCTGCTGTCGTTCTGTGGCGGTCAGGTGGCGATGGCGCAGGGTGCTTGAACCCACTCATTGTTGCTTGCTACTATATTATTTTTATTAATTTATGAACTGAAAAAAAAATTAGATTAGACTGGA
>QMIH01000932.1:154306-179387 GCA_003987875.1 Clarias batrachus
GCGGTGCTTAAGCCTGTCATCTTTGCTTGCATCTGCATTTTGAGACACCATCATAGTGTGGTGATGACATCATCACAAGTACTAGTCTTGTGATTGTTTCATGGAAATAATGTGCTATTAACAGTTATAAGCATGTGGTGGTCATTGATGCACTGAAAAAAATTTTAATTACTGAMAAATTGCTGTGGACTAAGAGGAATAAAACCGTGCAATATTTAAATAATTGCAATTGATGGCTTAATTTGTCTAATCATACTTGTGTTTTAGTTTATACTTAAATGACTGATACTGTTAGCATAGAAGTCCCAGTCAAAATTTGGACACATCTTTTAATTCAATGGGCTTTCCTGATTTTTTATTTCTTTCTACAGTGTAAAACTATACTGAAGGCATCAATTTTTTTTTATATAATCTCGTTTGAACAGTTGATATTGAGACTCTTATAAGCTTCATAACGGCTCTAATCTGAGGTCCTAGTGATTCTAAATGAACTTCTCCCAAGTTTTGGTCTTGCTTTACCTRGGAAGGTCTTCATGAGAGACAGTTTCATCATGGTCCTTGAGGGGTTTTGCAAATGCACTMGACACAATACTGTTTTGTGTTGCGCTTCCTGATACCTTATATGGTAACACTTTAGTTACCATAATATACAGAGTATACATACAAGCAGCTCGTGTCCACTGGAAGTCTTTTGTTTAACCTGGAATGTGATAGTGTATTTCCTATCGTCTGTCTGTCTCCAGGTCTCTCTCTATGACTGACATGTTAATGGCTGGTTCTTTTGATGTCCGTGATGTACTGTACGTGACACAGGGCATCTGGCCAAAAGCTTAAATAGGCTCCCTTTGTTGATAATAAACAGAGACCTTGAGAGACGTCATGTATGGCCTCAGCCAGTAAGTGAGGTTACGGCGATACAAATTTACAGCGGAAACAGATTTAATCCGCTAAAAAACTCTCTTCGCTTGGCTTTCCACCGACACAAGCAATTTTCGAACGCCGCAACTTAGCTGAAGTTCGGGTTCGGCTAAGCACAGTTCGTTCGTGAAAAAAAGCTTTGTATGCCGAGGCAAATTTCCTCTTGTGTGCCAAAGTACCACTGTATTTCATAGTTTTTAAATTTCCAGTATTGTTCTAGAATGTAGAAAATGAATCACTTAAAACAGAGCATTGAATTAAAAGGKGTGTCCAAACTTTTGACTGGTACTGTATGACAGTTTTATTGTATATTGTTTCAAAAATGTCCCACGTTATTACATGTTTGAAAGCAAGATGAATTGCGCTTGCACTTAATACACTTACAAGCTCACCTCTTTCCTCCGCACCACTGCATCCTTCATTATTAAGGCACAAGCGCTTTGGGTTACCCTTTAGGGCAGAGGGGCGGAGCTTAGTAGCACGCTTTCATCTAGTGCTGCTGATCATTTCTTTGGACTGAAAAAAAGTATTACCATAAGCATGAAATATTCAAATAGGATATAAAAAAAATATGACATCATTTACAAACATTACATACTGCACCTTTAATTCAATTAAACAACCTGCTTTGGTTTAAGAAATGATTTTTATAACAGCATTAGATACACACCTTTTATGCATGATAATACCCGAATACTGAAAATTCTCTACTCACTTCCGTCCGAGTGTAGAGGTGCAGTTTCGGCCGTACCGCACAGACGACTTCATCACCCGGCTGTACTACGAGACGCCGCGCTTCACCGTGCTCAACCAGACGTGGGTGCTGAAGGCCCGCGTCAACGACTCGGAGCGCAACCCCAACCTCTCCTGTAAGCGCACGCTCTCCTTCCAGTTGATCCTAAAGAGCAAAGTGAACTCGACGCTGGAGTGCTCCTTCCTGCTGCTCAAGGGCCCGTACGACGACGTGAAGATCAAGCCCGTCATCCAGCACCACGTTTTCTCCAACGACGCCAACGAGACCGAGTACGTGCCACTCCCAATCAGCGACAGTGTCGAGTGCAACAAGCTGCTGGCTGCCAAAAACATCAACCTGCGCCTCTTCATCTTTCAGATCCAGAAATAGGTGAAGAACACGGAGGAAGCRAAGGGAGGCAGGGAAAGGAGAGAAAGGGTGAAGAAATGACACTGAACCACACATACCTCGACAAGAACAAGGACGAGAGAACAAGCTATTTCGAGACGGCCTATACAACCCGCAGTCGCCTGTGTTTGTTTGTTTGTTTGTCTGTTTGTCTGTATGTGTGTGTGCCTGTATGTGGTTAATTGAAATGTTTTTTTTTTGTCTGTTCATCACCGATCCGAAGGTTAAAAAAAAAAAAAACGGGACTCGACCCCAATTCATACTGTATGTATGGGAGAGTGTGCATGCACCCAAGTATGAACGAGACACCCTGAAACAAAGCACTACAGACAAGTCAACTATCTCAGCATGAGAGTGTGTATGAGTGTGTGTGTGTGTGTGTGTATAGATTCTCTTGTGACTGTGAGACAGACAGGCCTGTTGGAGACGCGATCCACGAAGCACTGGATTGAATGTTTTTTTTAGCAGCCTGCAGTTTAGGCAGTGTTACTTCAGACATCCTGTGGTACTGTATGTGTGTGTGTCCCTGCAGTGGTTCTCTCCTGCTCAGAACCCTCCTCTCTCAAGGCTTACACGCGCACACACACACACACACATGCACACGCACAAAATCTCAGCAGAAAAAAAAATAGAAGAAGAAAAAACTGGGCTGCACCTGCTTTAAATGTATTTTTGTAAGTGAAGGGAGACATTTTACTTGAGGTACAGCAGGTCAGGCAGCCCGAACAAAATGGCCGCTGACCTCTGAACACACAAGCGTGGAGTTTGCATGTTTTTAGTTTCTTCTCGGCGTGTGCTCGTAGGGAGCGCACCTGTTTATCCCAGTAGCATTCTAGTCTCGTAAAAAACTAACTTAAGTTTGTTTTATTTTTTAACACAATTATTATTTAAGAACCTGTGAAGCTTAGCTTTCTATCTTATTTAGAGTTTGATTTGTCATTTCATTTTCATGTTTTTCCTCTCTTACTCCTCACACACACGCACACAGAGATCCCCATACGCCACCAGCTAATCCGTCATCATCACTTCTACTTCAAACTCAGACGCATTACACTTAGCAACAAAGAGTCCACTCACCATAGAAACAGATTGCCCCCTACCTACTCCCACGCATCCACACGCATCAGAGAGCCAGACAGGGTCTAATCACATCCCTGCGGTGTTGTACCCGCCTGTAACTGATCCGTTTTTTGACATACTTGAATTCTCGCAGGGGGGGCGGGGAGAGTGAAGCTGATCTCGAYGGCGTGTCCGATATCGAAGAGTCTAGTTTGAACCTGTTTCTGTATCAAAAAAGCTTTTAATTCTCACATTACACTCTGCCTGTATTTGTGCCTTTCTATTAAAGCTCATCGAAACAAAAAGTCTCTGCACTGATTCATCCGACTGTAATGAGGTTTGATTCTAATTCAGTTCTTTGAATGTGTCATCAACTATAAATTAAAAAAAAAAAAACAATATATACGATACACTTGTGTAAATGTGTGAGAGCGCAGAAGAAGCTGCACAAATTTTGAGTACACAGTCAATTTCTGAACTGGTGGCGTACTGGTTAGCACTGTGGCCTCGCACCACCAGGGTTGGGGTTCGATTTCCACCTCACATCCTCCCTCYGGTTTCCTTCCACAGTCCAARGACAGGCAGATTAGGCTAATTGGCGTTCCCAAATTGCCTGTAGTGAGTGTSCCCTGCAATGGATGGGCACCCTGTCCAGAGTGCGCAATGCCTCGTGCAGAAAGTCCTGGTACTGTATGTACAGTATATACTGTAATTGGTTGCACAGTGGCTTAGTGCTTTTGTGTGCATGGAGTTTGCATGTTCTCCCTGTGCTTGGTGGGTTTTCCCCGGGTACTCCGGTTTCCTCGCACAGTCCAAAAACATGCAGATTATGCTAATTGGCTTTGTTTTTAAGACATTTTGAGAAAATGACTACATGCTCCAATACATCATTTTTGCAGCTTTAAAGACTGTTTTTATAACATATGATGATGTTAAAAATGTCTATATACAAGGGCTGTTCAAATCAAACTGGGACCTGTAATGAAATTTCTCATGAATGAAGGCAGAAAAACCGATTGACATTTACAGATGACTTCAAGCCAAATATGGTGACGAAACTCTTAGTCGCAATAAAACGTTTAAAATGGTGCACACGTTTTAAAGAAGGCTGTAAATCCGTGAATGACGATCCCAGCCGAGGTGGCTCGGAGCACACTGCAGTCATTTCCAAGAATGTTCAGTGAGTGGAACGCCTGATCCTTGAAATCATCCTGACCTCACTCCAAGCCATTTCCACAAAAGGAGTTCCTGGTGGGCCAGCGTTTCAGACCTGAAGCAGGCAGTCTGATCATGAATTCGGCGTACTGAGAAGACTTTCTACCCTGATGGTATCCAAGTACTGTACTAGAGAAATGCCGGGATGAGTGCATCAGTGTAGCAGGGGATTATATAAAGAAATAAAGGGAGTGAGTTTTTAACTCTCATAACTGTGTTCTGGTATTCTGTACAATCAAAACAAAACTTTATACACAAACTTTATTCTTAAATAGGAGTTCTGTGAGACTAATTAGGGCATTTCTACATTAACTTCACAGCCCACACTTGTATTCAGTTGTGGCTCCTCTTAGGAACTGTTTCACACGTGTGTCACTTTTAGCAAATTCCCCTTCAAGGTTTGGCTTTTTTGCACGAGCAATGTTTCATGCTAGTTGATATGACGCTAATGTGACCGTCTCGGAATGCTTTCGGAAAAGCTGAGTTTGCTTTTCTGACTGACATTTCAGTGTCTTTACTGAGTGCTTTACGAAGTTCACTGCTTTTTGGGGAATTCCCGGGCTACGGTAGAATGGAGTGAAGTGAAATGGCGCTCAAGAATTGACGCCTTAAAACGCGACAACGAAGTCTGGCATGTCGAGCGGAATGATTTATGATTTACCGTTTCTTTCAACAACAACAACAACAACAAAATATATATATATATATCCTCCCATTCAGATAAAAAGGTTCTGTGCTCGACTACGCTCCCCTGACGCTGCCATGATGATTGACAGGCTACTAACGGACTTCACGTCAATCGTGTCAGTCAACTGGCTAACGTAAATCGCACGAGAGGTTGTGTAATTAAAAAAAAAAAAATCAAATTAACTGACCTTCCATTCTCAGGTCTCTGGTTTTGTGATTCTGTGCTAAATATAGATTTGCCCATTAAATGTTACAGTTTTTCTGAATGATTGGGGTTGTGTGTGAAAGCAGTAAAAGCCTCTTTCACCCAATCAGATGTGTGCCAGAGTGCCTTTAATTAGATGAGAAATCTTTTTAAAAGTAGATCGGATAAACAGTAAGTTTTGTCCTAAAACGACTCCAGCATGTTAAAAGTCACTGTTATTTCAGCGGTAAAATATGAACTAATCCCAGTAAAAAATATTCAGTTTAGCTTTTCTAATTAATATGCATTGGTGCAGGTGTTTGTTTACACTGAGACAGTAGCGCATTAGTAGTTTATTTTAAAGTAGATTATTAAATCCGGTGTTATGCACTAAAAATGCCCCCCCCCCCATACATAATCTCTATCAGATATTATACTAGACCATAAATTCATAGGTTTTTTATTATCAAATATGATATTGCTATTATAATTTACCCTAGGCACGTCACAGGTGTCAAGACCATTCATGCAAATTCTCATATAATGTTTATTTTCTGACACATTTATTTTGCAGGGATTTGTCATGTAATACAAAAATGTTCGCACTAAATATTTATGATGAACACTTACGCGAAATGCTTTTTATTATAAAATAAGCAATGTAAAAAATACATCTTGTATATGAAAAAAATATTTATATAAAAAAAATCCTATTCAACATGTATTTTTTTTTTATATTGCTTATTTTATAATCAAATTAGTTTGGTCTAATTTGTCAGTTGTAATTCATAAACCTATAAGTTTATGTTCTAATATAATATTTGAAGGAGATTATATGGGGGGGGGGGATTTTAGAGCATAATTTTTCATAACATCACTTTTACTCAAACATTTTGGTTTCATTCATGGTGCAGGTCAAATATTCAGGCAGATATCAAAGTACTGCAAAAGTTTCATTAAATTCTGTCCAGCCAGTTTTTTGTGACACAATCATCAAGACATATGGACAGACAGAAAATTTTCTGAGACTGGTTTCTGGTCTTCCAATATGTGAAACGTAAAGATAAGAGCGAGCTCTGACCGAAGTACAGACAAAAACTTTCTTTTATTTATACAGAACATATGTAATAACTATTTTATTATAATATCAATACACACAGTATTATACATTGCAGTGGTAGACGTAATGGGAATAAACACAGCAGTTCTGACGCAACCGGCACAAAATATTCACACGTCAGTGTATGTAAAAGAACATTTCCAAGAAAACATCATGCTATCAACAGAAAAGGCTGGATGAGCCCACACCGAGCTGCTCGTCTGAATAACGGTTGTGCGACGGAGTGATTGACACTTAAACGAACGCAACAGTGTGTATCTGGTGAGTAGAAAATACTGGTTCTTTCTGGATTTCTTATTTCTATGTGTGTGTGAGAGAGAGACATTTAACTTGTAAAATACCAGGGCTACAGTACTCCTGCATGATGGTTCTCAGATCCTCGACATAAAAATGTGCTGCATTTGTGTGTGTGTACAGTACATATGTGTGTGCATGTGCATGTGTGCGTGTGTTAGTACCAACACGGATTCTGGGATCTATTGCATGTATTTCTGCAGCTGCCTGATTGGCAGGTGATGCCCACACCGAGAGGTGGAGGTGGCGAGTGGTTCAGAGGGCTGCAGTAAACCGACACTCCTGCTGGAGGCCCTGCGCTCTGGTTCTGCCCAGCCTGCCTGGAAACCAACACTGTAGAAGGGTACGGCTGCAGCGGTGGGGCCATCTTGGGAAAGAGAAATATGATATATGAATATATAGTGTTGTATCTGCTAATCGGACGGAGGTTGACGTTCAGATACCCACCTGATAGGGTGGCGTGGAAGGGTAGGAGCCCAGGATGCTGTTCTGTGCTTGCGGTAACACTGGAGCTCCCACCATGTTCGAGTAAGCTTGTTGCTGACTGGTTAAGAGCGCAGTGTAACCTGATGGAAGGCAAATCAGGAGGGGCAAAGTTTCAGTTAAAGCTGCTGTTAGTCATTAGAGCAGTGGGTGTCTACTGCCCTCCTCTGGCAACTGTTTCTCTTGCTTTCTCAGCGTTGGATGGTTAACAAAGTAGACAATACACTGAGATTGAGTGAAATGACTATGTGATATAGGAAATTTAATTTGAAGGTATAAACTAAACAGAATGCAAAGAGAGAAGACCGTTGTACAAGGGCTAAGTGGTGTTCAAGTCAAACAGGGACTATCAAACCAGGACTGAAATTTGTGAACGGAGAAACAAAACCGGTTGAAATTTACAGAAGACTTCGAACACAGTACTGTGATGAGACTTTCGGCCGTAATAAAACATTTGAATGGTGCGAACGTTTTAAATAAGGCCGTACAAGGGTGGCTCGGAGCCCGCTGCAGTCATGACATAATAATAATAATAATAGTTCAGATCAATGGAGTACAGTTTCAGACTGTTTTAAAGAGAAATGTCTTCTTGCTGCTTGTATACATTTGAAAAAAATAACAACTAATGATGATTAGTGCTTTGATGTACCGTATATCTTTAACAATCAATTTGAATATTTTTTTTAAATACTGAATATTTTTAATAAGAAAATCAATAGTTATAACTGTAGTTGAGGAACTAGCAAAATATTATGAACTCCTAAGAATACTGTTTCATGCAACATTACTGAACCTCCTGCGTTCTGTAATTCACACACATTTCCTACCTGTGCCAGTCTGTGTGGCGTAGCTGGCTGGTCCGTACTGTTGAGATGAGTTGGGACACTGAGCAGGATAATTATACATGGGGGCCTTGGAGAGAGAGAGAGAAAAAAAAACTATAGATGACACTTGATTTACAAACAGGCAATTTTTGAGGTGTACTTGTCTTTTTGCAACACTCACTGGCCATTTTAGCAGGTGTTAAAGGTTTAACATTGTCCAGTTTGTAGACATTTTTTATTACTGATTAGATTAATAAATAGGATCTGTTGCTATGCACAGTGTGTCAGATACTATTTACCACCAAATTCAACAGCACACCATAGGACCACCATTTTCAATACAGTACATGCAAATGGTACAGCATTCTTAGCATAGTGACGTGCTAGTTTGAGACTAGTATGAGTTTTGTAACATGCCAACAGATGGCAGCATAAGGCTGCACACACAGTCACTGGGAGAACCGACCTTCATAAGTCAGTGTACCAAAAGACATCGTGCTGTGTACTGTACATCAGGAGCTGTGCGCCTGGTGCTATTTTGACCCTGTTCGTTACCACGTTTGCTATTTCATCATGGACGGCAAGTTAGAACAAAAAGCGATGTCAGGAAGACTTTTAACAAGCTCAACCACCAAAAATGATGAAACCATGGTGACGAAACATGGGTGCGAGCCTGAGGGGAAGCAACAGAGTCCAGAGTTCGCCCGTATGGCATTTGTACCATTGCATTGTGCATCGAGATTTCGTCCCTAAGGCCCAGACCCTAAATCGTCAATTCTGGTTTTAAGGCGTTTGAGGGAGGACTTATGGTGAAAGGACTGTATTTGTGGCGCGCAAAGCTCGAAACCTTTTGATATGCCCTCGTATTGCATTGCTATGAGTGTACGAGTGAGTTTTAGCACTGTGTGGACTTACACGTTACACACCTACATGATGTACACCATGTAGTTTAATCTGGATTCTGTCTGCATGACTGCTCCTGGCTAGAATTTTTTGATTGCTGGATCTTCTCAAGCCCAAACCTTCGATACACCTAACTAACTTTATGATCATGTCAGTGGTGTGGAGACTGATCATCCACGCAGATGCTATCTGCTCAGCTATGTTTCCGTTAATGGCTGATCACGGGGTTCCTGATAAACTGTTCATAGCAACAGAATAAAGTAACCAGTCCAAAGTTTGCACACATTTTATAATTTTTGTTTAGGGGTTTATTCTATGCATTCTTGAATAATACTGGAGATTTAAAAACTATGTCCTGAATATGCATGAAAAACATGCATTCCAGGGTAGGATGAGCACCTGATTGCCTTGTTGGCCGCAGGTCGGCGTAGGTCCCGCTGTATGGGTAGCCAGACTCATTCCTGAGCCCATGTAGCTATCTGCAGGATAGGGCGGAGCGTAATTCTGTTGGGGTTGTGTGTAGCTGTGTGTGGGCGGAGCTCCAGGCAGGTAGTAGGCGGACAGGTCTGACGGTTCACCTACAGACTGATGACTTAATGTCATGTGACCGAACTGAGATGAAAAGTCCTCCCTCTGTAGAGAGAACATCACTGTTCATTATACTCCATCAGTGGTGAATATATACACGACCAAAACACAGTACTGGTGCTGATTTTAGATTTCTTTTTAAATATTACATATATACATATACGTAATATAGAAAATGTGTGTGTGGCAATGAAGCTACTTCTGAAGTTTATGCAACATGAAAGTGACCAATCTTGCTTCAAGTTGCTAACTTCCGGTATTTTGGAGAGATTATTTTATATCGGTCCTAAAAATTTACATTTTTTCAGCGCTATACTGTCTCGCCTCAAACAATAATCATTGTTAATGATCGACATGCAAGTTATTCAATTCTTTATGAGTATTGATAGTAAAATTGGTGTAAGCATCTAGAAGCATATGACCTGTAAAAACTGTTGCTTAAATTAGAGCATTCTGTGCAAATTGAAGGATTTTTCCTGTAGTGTCCGTAACCATGACAAATTCATCTTGCAATATCTTAACAATTTTGCGTTTTAGAATAACTTTTTCAGGTTCCATGTGAAATCTAAATCAGCCAAGTTTCATCTGGATGTTAGTTAAGCTCATTTAAAGATTAGAATTTTAAAAAGTTACTTTGATAAAAATATAATATGCATATATTAAGAAAAAAATGAAGCATTCACCGTTTCACCTATGACACTTTTTAGCACCGATTACATGTTTTGGCCGACAGTATATCAGAGTTCAAGATACTCATTTATTATACCAATATCTACAAAGACTTGGGCACTTACACTCTGCTCTGTGGTGTGGAACTGTGAAGGAGAGACCGTTAACACTTGCTGTGAAGGAAGGTACGTCATAGCAGAGTACTGAACCTGTGGGACAGAGTGAGATGTTCAGAAACATAAGATTGTTACGTCCTCTTTACTACTTTATTAAAGGACACATTTCTTCCCCTACCCCATCTCACACCATAGTGACACCACAGGGAATACTAAAACCCTCAAACCTCTTCCTAATAAGACATCACATGAACATCATGACCCAGTAAGACCTATACAGAATATATCTTCACTCTCATAACTACATAGACAACCTCAAATTTCATTGTACTTCCTAAATAATTCATGAAACTTACTCATGCCATGTATGAGGGTGAGTCAAAAATGATCCGCACTCTGGTTATAATAAAACGTCTGTTGGCCGCACTGAGGGCAGCCATGATACGGCGCCCCCTGGAGGAGACATGGTTAAGGGCCCAACAGCGGCAACCTGACTGAGCTGAGACTCGAACCGCCAACCTTCCCATCAGTGACTCGGAGCCTTAACACACAGTCACCGCTGACCCAGATACCACTTACTACACTCTGCGAACACTTTTATTCTATTCATTAGATCTGTTAAATATTTCCAGTACAGTTAGTTCTAGTCCGCTGATTTGATTAGAAAAGGCAGCTTTTCAACAGGGGTGATTTTTAGCTCTCACTGTTCACTCTGTGTTCACAACCTTAGCAAATGTCTGTTACAGGCAAAAGTATTATGAAACTTCCTATGAGCTGGCTGTGCATTGCATGGCAACACGCACACAACACACACATATATACAGCTGTGACATCATTGGGAACTGTTATTTCGTTGAAACCACAAAAAATATTGGCCCATACTGTATTGTGACTTAATTGTCAGTTACTCAATTCAAACGTTTCATAGAGCTGTATGAAAGCAATAACACACAATCATGCTCTTATACTAATTAGCTTATTTGTGGTTTAGCCTCATTGAAATATGTTTATATTTATACTTGACATTTTTTCCTGTGATAATTAGACAAATATGACAAAGCGCACACAGCCGAAACATGACCAGAAATTTTTACTTAATGGAAAAATACACAAATGGTGCACACTACCACCTCCACTAATAATAATAATACTCATAATAATACTCATAATAATACTCATAATAATAATAATAATAATAATATTGATTTTCTCTAACAAATAACAAGATGCACCCATAGAATTACAATAGCACCTTAGCCTAAGCGCACACCTACAACCTACATCTTTACACAGGTAATGGAGGCACCCTATAACCTCATGTGTGCGTTTCCTTCCGACTCTCCCTTTTAGTAATGATGTCATAGTTAGTGAGTCAGAACTATAAGCACCTTATACAGTACAGTATATGGTCTATTAATGATCCACTATGACTCTGCTAAGATCTTTCTACCTGTGGAAGAGAATGGTTCATCACGGGTTGCTGCTGTGGCTGGGGAGGCGGCGGGGCCTGTGGCTGCATTGTGTTTAGCTGATTGCTCAGGGGCTGCTGGCTCACTGGTGGATTGTAAACAGCTGGAGTTCCATCAGGATTTAAATACGGCTGTCCTGAAACACCAGGCACATGCACATGTCTTTCAGCACCACTGATATGTATGTTTCAGGGTGGGAGTGTGTATGGTGTATGTCTGCTTACCCGTGTTTGGGTTGAGTAGGATAGTTCCCGGAAGTATGGACGACTCTGCTGGCACCAGAACGTAGGCGGAACCATTACTGGCTGCTGTGTCAGTCACTGGAAGGAAATTATATGGTAAACGATATGCTTAATTATGATAATATTATTATAATACACTGCCCAGGTACTAATATTTAACCGGCATGTAAATATTTAACTAATACAGCGTGCACACACATCCCTGTGCTACAACACAGCAACATTTATTTACATGCGTTAATTTTTGGCCAAGATCTTGAATTGATGACAAGAGAATCAAAACCACTCTATAAAGTCTTATCCAGCACATAACAGAGACTTTAACTGGGTTAAGGTCAGGACTCTATGGTGGGCAATTCAAGTGTGATCCCAGAATCCCCATTTCATCAGAGAAAAAAAACTCCATAGATATGATAACCTGGTCATTCAGGTCATCAGCTGACTTTTTTTGCCCAATAACATTCCTGAGCCTAAACCTGACCAACTGAAGCAACCCCGGATGATAACACTGTCTCCAGAGACTTGTACAGTGGACACTGCATGATTTGCGTTGCTTATTTCCCTGACTCCCATCACTCTGGTACAGGCTCAATCTGAACTCATCAGACCACATGACCTTTGTCCATCGCTCCAAAGTCCAATCTTGATGCTCATTCATCATTTTTGTTCTTCTGACCACATTTCTTTTATTTGCTTGATGCAGGCCAAAAATTTGACCCTTTGTAGAATAACAACATATTTTCCACAACCATGGGATACGTCTTGCAACATGGTTATTTAAGAAATGGAAAAAAACTAATTATTGCAACCCTTAGGTTACATTGTTAGAATTGTTACCAGCTATAACATATAAATCATTGCACTAATTATCTAATCAAAGGCTCTTGAAAATTTATTTATTTAAATACAAACTCAAAAGACAAAAATAATTTAAAAAAATCCTGTATTCAGGGTCACGGGGGGCCTGGAGCCTATCCCAGGAGACTTAGGGTACATGGCAGGTTACACCCTCGTAGGGCTCAGACACACACAGATGCACTCACTCATTCACACACTACGGGCAATTTGGTAACACCAATTAGCCTAACCTACATGTCTTTGGACTGTGGGAGGAAACCCACCAAGCACCCGGAGGAAACCCACCAAGCACGGGGAGAACATGCACACAGAGATGGGGATCGAACCCGGACCCCATGTTGAATTAGATCCTGTAAAATTAAAGCAAAATGTGGATAAAATATTTCTCGTACCTGGCTTGCAGAGTTTGGGATTGGTGTCTGAGTGCGGTTGTGTCGGTTTGGAGCTCCAGGTGGAACTGTCGGAGTCGGTGCTGCTCCAGGGTCGAGGATCGTTCCAGTGACACTCCATCTCTAAGCTGCTCTGTCTGCTGCCTGAAAGCTGCCCTGAACCATCCCTGCTGCCCCTGTATGCAAACACATATACCGTACATAAGCTATTCTACAGTATTCGCCTCTACAGAGTTTTAATATACAGTAAATGCCAGTCAAATGTTTGGACACGCCTTCGTATTCAGTGGTCTTTCTACACTGTAAAACAATACAGAAAGCGTTCAAAAATATACAATAATCTTCAATGAACAGATGATATTGAGATGTATCTGCTCCATCTTATGCTCTGCAAATCCTTCATAACGGCCCTAATCCGAGGTGCTGGTTGTTAATTGGCGATTTCTGAGGCTGGTGACTCTAAATAAACGTCTCCTCTGCAGCAGAGCCAAGTTTTGGTCTTGTTTTTCCTGGAAAGACAGTTTTGTCATGGTGCTTGACGGGTTATGGAAATGGACTCGACACAATACCGTTCTTGCAATAGCTGACCTCCGGGTCGTAGCCCTTTTTTAAATAACCAAATATAGAGCTCAGGACAAAGTAGAACAAAATAGGAAATATAATGAACAGAATTTTGGTGCATTTTAATCAACTTCCCCAAACACGACTGAGTGAAAGATTAGAAAGTGGTCAACAAAGGCAAAGAAATAGCACAAAGACACACAATCATGTATTATTATTATTATTATTATTATTATTAATTGACTAATTTTGTGAGTTTTTCATTTTTGCAACTTCATTCCCATATTCTGGTAGTGTTCAAATTTATACTTTATAAAACTCCTGATACCGTTTGTTCTACCTGACATATCCGAAATCCCAAATGCACAATTTAAAGTCTGAAGCCTCCTCGTTAACACACACCAGAAAGGCCTCTACTGTATATAAGCAGACATATATCTTTTTAATCGTCACTGAGTTGCTGGCACATATCTGACCTGCTGGGTTTTAAGGGTTTTATTATAACAACTGACTGTTGGTGTTTTTGGTGTTACTTAAGTACCTGATGCCATCCTAATGGAAATCCAGTATTGTTCTAGAATGTAGAAAATAAATCCAAACTTGTGTCTAAACGTACGACTACTGTACTGTAAGCCAATAAAAGGTAAATTGCAAAGAATACACACAAGTCAGATATCACAATATACTTGCTAACACTCTTGGATAACATAAAGATGGAAGATGCAAACCTTTGAAACAAACAAACAAAAAAAACCTAACTGGATTTATAAAGACATGATTCGCCTAGGACTTGGCAAGCCTACAGAATTCTTAGAGACTAATACAGTACATCTTTATACTGATGTGAAAGTGAAAAAAATTTTCATTTTTACATTGAGATGATACAATAGTATGGTGGCCTTGAAGTGCAAAAAAAATTAACAAAACCGAAAACAAAATAACATTCGAAAATAAAATAACAAAACCCGAAACTAATTTTGAATTTGGTTTTGAATTTGTTATTTTGTTTTGGGTTTTGTTAATTTGTATTGCACTTCTCGGCCAGTCAGCTACGAACCGGAAAATGTAGGTATAGTTTGCGAATTAAATTAAACTTACCGCTGATTGGCCGAGACACATGTCACTCTAGATAAACAGGAAGTAGGAAATTGTCTCTCTAACTTTATTTCTTGTGTGTTCTGCTTCACTTTTAAACCATTTTTCGGTGTGCAAAACTAAGAAAATAATTAAATTTTTCAGTAGAAAGCAAGGAAATGGAATTTATTCAACGTTACTTTGAGGACGGTCATTCGTATGCCGTGATTTTGGGTATGCTGGTGACATATCACGGTATAAAGATTAGTTTGCGAACTGCTGTGTCTCTTTTAAAAGCAAAATATTTTTTCCACAAGAACAGCAGAACGCCATATTTGAAACCACAATAAGGACAGTACATGTTTGCACATTAATACACACACGAATCTACCGCCGCTACAGTACTTCCTGTATATCTTGAGTGACAGATGTCTCGTCCAATCAGCGGTAAGAATTTCATTCGCAAACTATACCTACCTTTTCCGGTTCGTTTCTGAACGGCCGAGAGGTGCAAACCAAAATAGCAAAACCGAAAACTAAATAGCACATTCAAAAGCAAATTAACAAAACCGAAAACAAATTAATAAAACGCAAAACAAAATAACAAATTAGTTTTGGGTTTTGTTATTTTGTTTTTGAATTTGTTATTTTGTTTTTGAATTTGTTATTTTGTTTTTTGAATTTGTTATTTTGTTTTGGGTTTTGTTATTTTGTTTTTGAATTTGTTATTTTGTTTTCGGTTTTGCTATTTTGATTTTGAATTTGTTATTTTGTTTTCGGTTTTGTTATTGTGGTTTTTAATTTGTTATTTTGTTTTCGTTTTGTTAACTTGTTTTGCACTTCTCGGCCACCGTACTATAGGATATGAATTCATATTTAAAACTTTACCGATGTCTAGAATCATTCGTTCCTTCATCCTCGGTAACTGCTTTCTTTACTAACCTAAAGAGCTGTCTCCTCCTCTGAGTCTCACTGTGCATATTACAGCAGTCCTCAGGACCTCTGTAGACGTTGGAAGAAAGAAGGTCACATTAGAAACCTGTGCTTTCACAGTGACACGGTTGCAGGGTTTCATGGAATCGTGGTACAGTGTGTATGCTTTAACGTCCGGATGGGAACGTGATGATGGCTACAGAGGGTGCAATGCAATATTTACCTGGTCTCGATGTAAACACTCTGAGCAGGGAAGGCTGACTGAAAGAGAAACAGAGAGAAAGAGAGGTAGGACATTTTAGGTACAGTATGGTGTGTACTTTTTAACTTTTTAGTATTTGACATTTATTCCCACTCACATCCTGAGAGAAGATTCGCTCTCGGACTTTCTGATACTCTTCTTCTCGCTCCTCGAAAGACTTACTCTTCATTTGCTCCTTCAGCCGCGGCCCCCTCTGTTACGCAATACACCGAAATACAACCATCAGAGTCTAGAACCAGTGACACACCGAGCATCAACCTTGATACAGCATCAAGGTTAAGAGTTAACGTTATGCGATTTTATGTTTTTAAGTTTATGAGTTTAAATGATCGTTGTGTAATAAAAAAATTGAATCAGCTTTAAATGCATCACATGCATTTAAAGCTGTCCCTCCAAATCGTCCCCCAAAAGTACCGCTCATCTCTCTTGACCTGTTTCCTTTCCCACATCAGCGAACACCTATTGACTTTGTGGTGAAGCTCAAGTGTAACATTTCAGAGAAGCTGGAAGGCAACAGTCAGTCAGGCTTGCTTGGTGCGAAGTTCTTCCACATCTGCAAGGGGCTCTCACGAGCTATCACATTGGTGATCGCATTGATAACGAACACGTGCATGTGCGGTCGAGTGCGTGTGTGTTCATGTATGTGTGTGTGCTGTATACCTGACTGTCCTCTTTCTCCTGACTATTGTCTCTCTTTAGTATTGACCTTTTCTCTTCGCCTCTCTCCTCCTGGACATGCTCAGCAAACCGTTGCTCTGGTCTGAAAAAACAAAAACAAAAAGACACATCAGTACATGCATTACACACACTCACAGTTACACTAAACTAAACTGGCAAACAGGTTCAGTAAACACACATCCTGGAGTTGCTGGTTTTGTTGATAATGACAGCTTTTCCACTGTGATCCACGTTGTGTTCCAGTCCAAAATACGCCGCTACTCTGTGAACCAGCATCCTGTGGTAGGAGGACATCTGAGGAAACTTCTTATAAGAGCTGCAACAGAAGAGCAGCATACAGTAATATTTCAATCTGAACGAAGACGGGTTTGGGAATCATACAGTAGAAAAGTGGCACAGTCTTACCAGTTGTCCGTCATGAAGTCAGTCATGTCCTGCTCCAGCTTCAGCAGCATCAATCTGTCCCTGCAGAACAACATGACGTGACAAGGTGTGTATTTCTGTTACTGGACAATGGGGGGCGCCACGAGCGACTTCATCAGTGTCAATTGTGACCGGACATACTGTACTGTACATGCTACCTGGGACTGCTCTTTAGTGTCGTCATCAGAAACACTTCCAAATCGATGCCCGTTGAGTCGGTGTACTCCAGACTCGGTTCTGAAACACAATCAAAAACAATACATTTACATTCACGTGACACAATGTGAAGCGTAAAAGCTAATGAATATACAGTAAATGATGTCTGTTTTTCTCTCTCTCTCTCAGACGTGCATGCGCACAAGTACTGTACACACAGCCAAAACATGGTATTGGTGCTAATAAGTGTCTCACCTAAGTACAATTGCTAAATACAATTTCATGCCCTTTCACATGGTGTCCGTATCTTTTTCTGAATCAGCACAAATTCCTTCAACGGTCTTAACGGTCATTCAGATGAAACTTGGCCGATTTATATTCCACATAAAAAGACATCAACCTGAAAAAGTGTATTATTCTAAAACGCTAAATTGTTAAGATACTGCAACATGAATTTGACATGGTTACGGACACTACAGATTTTTTTGGAACAAATCCTTAATTTTGCAAGGAATGCTTAAATTTAAGCAACGATTGTTACAGGTCATATGCTTATAGAAGCTTACACCAATTTTACTATCAGTACTCAAGGAAATATGAATAATTGTGTATTTTGCTATATTTTCATACTTTTGTATAAGGCAGAAAAATGGGGCCATTWTTTGGGGGGGCGCATTTAAAATCATCTCCCCAAAAAAGTTTTAGGGAAGCAGGATCGGACACTTTCATGTTGCATAAACTTCAGAAGTAGCTTCTGTTTTTCTTTTGGATGCAAATTATCATCATATACAGTACAATACCTTCCTATTGCACCCACTTACAGTATAAATTTATTTGCACTCATTATATTACCTTCCTCACTGTATAATGTTTACATGTGCAAAATTCTTTATCATGGTATACAATATCTTCCTTACTGTACCACCTATAATCATTGCTCATTTGCACCATTGTAATTAATATACCTCAATATATATTATTTATATATGCAAATTATTCTGCACTGTGAAAATGCACTTCTGGTTGGATGCTAACTGTATTTCTTTGCCTTGTACCTATATATCATAAAAAAATTATAATAATACAATCAGCACCAATACTGTGTTTTGTCCGACAGCAAAACACTGCTGCAAACCAGCACACTTTCATACACACACACACACACACACACACACGCTAACGACCTTTGGATAAGCTTGGCTTTTTTGTGGTGTTGCCGTCCTTGCATTTCTCCTGTTGCTCTTCTCCACATTCTAAAATGTTGGTCGTCAGTGACCTTTCACCCTCAGAATCCTACAGAACACAAACCACACACTCAGTGTTGTCACTCACTCGGTCACTCTGCTCACACACACATATATGTACTGCATCATGACTTGGATAAAATGGTGCAATTAGCTGGTCTGTGTCACTCATCTTTGCCACTACATGGCACTTGTCAGCATTCGGTCACATGTTCATCCAGTTGTGATGTACTGTACTGTACTATATTGTCAGTGGACCAAATAAATGGTACACAATTATGGTGATAAACGGTCTGCTGAAACACTGTTCGTACACGTTGTGTACTCTTTGAACATAGTGTTTCGAACCTGCAGTATTTGAGGCACAGACCGCCTGCAATATTAAGTACTCTTGCTGATTTCCTTTTGAGAAAGCATTGAGAAACGCGTTGGCACGTCAGGTGTCTGCTGTCGATTTCGCGGTTTGTCGAAGTGCAACTTTTCACAGGAAACATGAATCATTCCTTCTTGGTAATATGTCAGGTCTGTACACCTGCGAGACCACAAATCAACCTGAACGCTAGACTTTAGTGATGGAGATAAAATGGTTTATTCCTACCTTGCTGCTCGAGTCAGTCGGTGAAGCGTCATCGCACACAGCTGAACTCCTGATTAGTTTCCCTTTGGCCTGAAGTAAAACATAATGCATACTGTTGTGTGATTACAAATTCTCTTAACGTTTCAAAATGCACAGGACGTCTTTAGTTCTGTTCTTTGCTATACAGTATACTGTTTACTGCCTGGCCAAAAATATCACCATTTCAGAAGTCAAATTATTGGTATACATCAAGCAAAGTGAACCACTAAGGAGATTGCTGAAATGACTGAAATTGGTTTAAGAGGATAGTCAGAACCTTCAACTTCATCATGACAGACATGTGGTCCGATCATATAAACTTTAGGTGTAATTAGATCACGGCTGCATGGCGGTTTAGTGATTATCACTGGTGCCTTGCACACAGGTCCTGGGTTTGATTCCCATGTCAGGTTTGTGTGCATGGAGTTTGCCTGTTCTCCTCCTGCTTGTTGGGTTTCCAACGGGTTCTCCGGTTTCTTCCCACAATCCAATGACATGCAGGTTAGTCTAATTGGCGTTCCCAGTAGTGTGTGAAAGTTGACCGGAACTCCTACCATGGTTGTACAAATGGGAATAAATACAGTGGTTCCCATTGGCCTCCACGGCCCCTAGTTGGACTACAGAGATTCCTATATGGACGGATGGATGGAATTAGATCATACAAAAACTAACAATAAAAATCACAGCTGTGTTTAATAGTGAAAAATCATTTCTATATGCATACTGAGAACTTTTCTCACCCAAGGATTGGAACTAAACAGCTGTTTGGCCAAATGAAAACCACTTGTTAGTGCGACTAAAAAAGACTGGATTGGACTTTGAAGCAATGGAAAAAGGTCATGTGGTCTAATGAGTCCAGATTCAGTCTGTACCAGAGTGATGGGTGTGTCAGGGCAAGAAGGGAAGTGCATGAAGCAATGCACCCATCATGCATCGTGTCCACTGTACAAGCCTCTGGAGACAGTGTTAGGATCTGGGGTTGCTTCAATAGGTCAGGACTAGACTCAGCAACGTTATGAAGTCGGCTGATAACCTTAATGTACTGAATGACCTCTGGGGTTTTTCTTCACTGATGGCTCGGCCGTATTCCACGACTCAAAGTGTACTGTGAAAGAGTGGTTCTGGGAGCACGAGCAATCATTTTGAAATACTAGACTGTGCACAAGAACCTTGCATAATTTATTGGGCTTATTAATTCATTCATTATCAAACCGGTGCTGGAACTGGGTCAACCATGAACATATGGAGCTCAACATCTCAGCTTTAGTTAAGTGGGTTTCTCAACTCCACTTCCAAGGAATCATTGCTCTGTTTATGTTACTCACTCGCTTGCTCACTCACGTTTTATCCTGTATACAAGGTTTCAGGGTGCTCGGGGGGGCTTATTATTGGAGACTTGGGGCATGAGACGGGGTACACTCTGAACAGGGTGCCAATCCATCACAGGGCACACGCACATACACACAATCACACACATAACGGGTAATTTGGGAACACCAATTAGCCAAATCTGGATGTATTTGGAGTGTGGGAGGAAACCGGAACACCCGGGGGAAACCCACCAAGCACATGTTTTTTTACACCATGTAAAACACCATGCACACAGACCCGAGGAGGGAATCGAACCTGTAACCTGGAGGTGCTAACAACTAATTTATAACTTCAAGAGCATCGAAGCCACATCATGAAGCATGGATTAATTAGCTAAGAAGATGAATAAGGCGGAGAGTTGCAAATCCATGCAACAATTTTATATTAATGTAAATAAAAATAAAGTTACTCAGTCACTGTTTTATCATTTTAAATGTACACTCACCTAAAGGATTACTGTATTAGGAACACCATACTAATACGGTGTTTGACCCCTTTCACCTTCAGAACTGCCTTAATTCTACGCGGCATTGATTCAACAAGGTGCTGAAAGCATTCTTTAGAAACCTTGGCCCATATTGATAGGAGAGCATCTTGCAGTTGATGGAGATTTGTGGGATGCACATCCAGGGCACGAAGCCCCCGGTCCACCACATCCCAAAGATGCTCTACTGGGTTGAGATCTGGTGACTGTGGGGGCCATTTTAGTACAGTGAACTCATTGTCATGTTCAAGAAACCTGAAAAAATTTGTAACGATTCGAGCTTTGTGACATGGTGCATTATCCTGCTGGAAGTAGCCATCAGAGGATGGGTACATGRTGGTCATAAAGGGATGGACATGGTCAGAAACAATGCTCAGGTAGGCCGTGTCATTTAAACCATGCCCAATTGGCACTAAGGGGCCTAAAGTGTGCCAAGAAAAGATCCCCCACACCATTACACCACCACCAGCAGCCTGCACAGTGGTAACAAGGCATGATGGATCCATGTTCTCATTCTGTTTACGCCAAATTCTGACTCTACCGTTTGAATGTGTCAAAAGAAATCCAGACTTATCAGACCAGGCAACATTTTTCCAGTCTTCAACTGTCCAATTTTGATGAGCTTGTGCAAATTGTAGCCTCTTTTTCCTATTTGTAGTGGAGATGAGTGGTACATGGTGGGGTCTTCTGCTGTTGTAGCCCATCCGCCTCAAGGTTCTGCGTGTTGTGGCTTCACAAATGCTTTGCTGCATACCTCGGTTCTAACGAGTGGTTATTTCAGTCAAAGTTGCTCTTCTATCAGCTTGAATCAGTCGGCCCATTCTCCTCTGACCTCTAGCATCAACAAGGCATTTTCGCCCACAGGACTGCCGCATACTGGATGTTTTTCCCTTTTCACACCATTCTTTGTAAACCCTAGAAATGGTTGTGCGTGAAAATCCCAGTAACTGAGCAGATTGTGAAATACTCAGACCGGCCCGTCTGGCAACAACAACCATGCCACGCTCAAAATTGCTTAAATCACCTTTCTTTGCCATAGTGACATTCAGTTTGGAGTTCAGGAGATTGTCTTGACCAGGACCACACCCCTAAATGCATTGAAGCAACTGCCATGTGATTGGTTGATTAGATAATTGCATTAATGAGAAATTGAACAGGTGTTCCTAATAATCCTTTAGGTGAGTGTACTGTAGGTCAGACATACATAAGACCATGCAATATTGCGCAATCCAGTAAAGTATGTTCTGCCTGATTTGCTTTCCTATTTAAAGGATTTAATCATATATTTTATTAGTATCAAACATATACTGGCATACCTTTGGATTTCTTTTAAGCTGCTTTTGCTGTGCATCTGTCTTCTGCTGTTTAGGAGAAGAGAAGAAGATTGAACTGGTATTTATAAGAAGAAAGGATGAGTAGAGGAAAAAAGGTAAAGCCACATTATGAGAGACAACGCTGTACACGGCAAGTCCCTTTCACCTGCTCCTCGCCGGAATGGTTGCCATGGCAACCCTCCTCCTTCATGTCCACAGTGCAGCATGTGGCACGTGTCTCTGTTTCCGTGACAGACTCCGGGAGCACCTTTACCTCTTCGGTTTCTACGTCAAACATCTTGACACTCGAATGTTCACGTTGTAAAAGCTACCACTCACTTATCCCATAACGGATTGTGGAACTTGAACACATCACGCTGTTTACGCTCCACAGTCAGAAGAGAAATGACCCAAGTCCCTCCCTTACTTCGATGGAGCTGTGTGAAAAAGACAAGCTTTAGAATGAAGGGACATCGAGAACCAAACAGAGACTCAAAGACAGAAAGATATTGTTCAGCATATCATATTGGGACAGACGGCTTACATTATGCAAGAGATTCATTATTAGACTATAAATCAGTGAGACTGGTGCATGGCTTACATAAACTTAGCCTGTGTCTCACTTACACTGCATGTGTCAAGTTTCATACTGTCCTTCTAAACATGTCTTCACCAGACAAAGTAGCAACTGGTGCGACTCTATACAATCTTGACATACAGTACTATTTTTTTATTCATCCTTTGGGAATTTCCTGAATGTGCTAGCAGACTCAACAATAAGCGAATGAGACTGTGAATAGACTAAACAAATACAGTGCACAGTTTCTGCAGCATATACTAATAAATAAATAAATGAAATGAGATCATTAAAATTAATACATTACTCTATTTGTTGCTCAAAGACAAAACTCTATATGTTCAGTGCTTAAGCATTCCTGTGGTCTTACAAACAACGCATGACGCAGTACAGCGGTGAGTACGCAGGGGAGTTCGTCAATACGATTAATAAGAAATTAGCATTTTCTCGCCCAAGAATTGAAACAAAGCCTAAGTTTCAAATGAGACATCTGAAACGTCTTGCGGCCTCCGGCGTGAGATGGTTTGCTCATTTTCTCTCTCATTCTGACTCTGAATGAGAACTTCTGCAATTTGAGTCTCCCAAGACACTTAGTGGTTCGCACTGTCGCCTCGCACCTCCAGGGTTCGGGTTCGATTCCCACCTCGGGGTCTGCATGCATGGAGTTTGCATGTTCTCCCCGTGCATGATGGGTTTCCTCCCACAGTCCAAAGACATGCAGGATAGTAGTGTGTGAATAAGTACGTGATGGATTGGAACCCCATCCAGGGTCTARCCTTAGTTTCCTGGCCACCCATGACCCTGTATACAGGACAAAGAGGTATAGATGATGAGTGAGTGAGTCTACCAAGAAGAAGAAGACTTTACTTGTCACATATACAGGACATTCCCAGGATGACAGGAMGTTTGTGTAGAGCACAGGGTCAGCCATGATATGGCACCCCWGGAGCAGATGGGGTTATGGGTCTTGTTTAAGAGCGAAGCAGTGGCAGCTTGGTCATACAAAATATTAATACATAAAGGATGAACGAGCACTGGKGGCTCAGTGGTAGGGTTCTCGTCTACCATGAGAAAGGTCTGGGTTCGATTCCCAACCAGTGGATGCAGTTATTAAGGTATAGAGTATTTTTCCAGTTCATTCTGACTCAAAGAGCTCCAATGCCTGGGTATATCTAGAGACTTTAGAAACCCAGGTTATACACTATATTGCCAAAAGTATTTGCTCGCCTGCCTTCACATGCATATGAACTTGGGTAACATCCCATTCTTAATCCATAGGGTTGAATATGATGTTGGCTCCGCCCCCTTTGCAGCTATAACAGCTTCAACTCTTCTGGGAACATTGAAATTCAGATCGTTCTGTGTTTTGGGCATGATTTGTTTATGCCATGTTGAAAGGCTTGGGTTCAGTTCCCGGACAATATCCACCAGATTCAGCTACCGGGATTGCAAAAGTCAGTGCACTCCTAGTGCTGGTTCCAAACTCGCGATGAAATGGGAGGGTTGCATCAGGATGGGCATCTGCCGTAAATAAAACCTGTGCCAAATCACATASCTGCYGTGGCAACCCATAACGGGAGCGGGTGAAAGGARAGGGCGACTGCTCTGTGGTGTGACCTAATGCATTACTTAACATGAGTCATCTCCCGAATCTACACATGCTGCATCTTAAGCTTATTTATTTGTTTGTCATTTAAAAAAACCTCAGAAGCACATTTGCTCCTCATTTAGCTTAGAGCTTCTAGGAAGTCATGATGAGAATGTAGATGACCTCCACTGTAAAGCCTCCGATATCTCATAATGCATGACCTCCATACACTCTCTCTCACATCCTATCTGTCTGTCTGTCTTGTCTGCCAGACTGCTTCTCTCTGTCTCCATCTCTCTCTCTCTCTCTTTAGGAAGTGAACAGGTGCCACGGCTTGCGGAAGGAGAGATCTTGTGTAAGATATGATTACCAGCCAAGTGTGTGATCTCAGGAAAAGGGAAGAGAATGATAATCCCAGTTAGAACGGTGTGTTTGAAGTGTGTGTGTGTGTGTGTGTGTGTGTGTGTGTGTGTGTGTGCATGTCCGGGCACAATGTAGCTGCTGAATTGAAATAGAGTCACATTCCTGGTAGTGGCCAACACCGGCGTGTGCTATATTCGTACCCCCGTGACGCACAACGAGGCGAGCAGCTGCGCTCTGTAAAAATACCCGAGCTGGTGTTTAACATGGACACGAGACGAG
>QMIH01000932.1:180129-223410 GCA_003987875.1 Clarias batrachus
TCTATCTATCTATCTATCTATCTATCTATCTATCTATCTATATATATATATATATATATATATATAAAATAAATGATATATATATAAACTATATAAAACAACTCACTGAATGGATTCCTTAGAGTTATGCCAGTACCTAATCATATAAAAAAAATGTATTATAATTTATATATCTATAGCTATAGCTATCTATCTATATATAAAAAACACTTATGAGCATGAAGACTTTTAATTCACAGGTTACATATGTTTATGCATACTGAAATAATTCTCAAGCCTGGATCAGATATCTATCTGTCTATCTATATAATGTCTCCATACATAAGGTATAAGGGAAGATCCAGGCTTGAGAATGATTTCAATACGCCTAAACTTGTGTATATTATAACCTACAGTATAAGTATAAAGACTTTTTTGCTTAGAAGTGTTGATTCCTATTCTTTGCAGATAACCTGTAATGACTCCAGAAGATTTCGCTTACCGTGGGATCCGTAAGGAGAGAGAGAGATAGAGGCAGTAGAGATCCGAGTCAGGAGTCAGGAGGAGTACAGGGGTGAGTCAGTTTACTGCCACTGACAGCTCGAGGAACTGAGTTTGCTCTGTTTGTGACAGCGTTTTTAAGTGCCTGTGCTTTTCAACACGACCCCATAAACACACACACACACACACACACACACATGCATGCACATACACATTCTCACAGAGACACACACTCTCACAGAGACAGAGACACACACACACCACCAATGCACCTGTCAAGGCAAAAGGAACCGGAAGAGTGAAAGAAAAAAAAAAAAAGTACAGCAGTAGAACACAAGCCTTACCCAAATTCACTGCAATGTATTTCTGTATTTGCTCTCAAAATCGACACCCTGAATCTAATCTAATCTTCTAATATTAGCTTGTTATTTTTTTAAAAAATTCTTTTCAGGAGTTTGTGTGTTGTTCCAGTTTTAAAAGGCATCCCTTGCATGTCTTATGTGTTGCACGAAAAAAATGAGCAAGCACACTTACAAACATCATCAAGCGCACACAAGGTGGTTGCCACCAAACCCCAAAACACCTGCTAGACGAGGAGTTGTAAGAGTTCCTCGCAACCCCCCTCTTTTCTTACACATCACGGAAACCCATGAGTGCACTTGCAGCATGCTCTGCTTTTCTTTTCTCGTGTGTGTGAATATATATATATATATGTGTGTGTGTGCATGTGTGAAGGACAAAAGTGTGAAATCATTAAAGGAAAGTGTTTCAGTGGCTTCAAAGGAGCTTGTGATGACACTGCTTCCCTACTGTAGGTGTGAGTGTGTATGTGTGTGTGACACAGGCAAGGGCGCAAGAGGTTTCGGTGCCAGCGTGTGCAATGTTTCTAGAACATGGCAGGATCCCATAAAGAGGGCATGGCTTGATCCAGGGCACGTAACATGACAACACCCTGCAGCATGAAAGCGATGATGGAGTGTACCAAGGGGAAGGGCCTATAGCGTAAAACCTCTGAGACGCTCAGGACTTTTAACCTCGCCCCTGCATGCCAGTAAATTTCCCCTAATGAAAGTAAACATGAAAAAAAGGAAGATGTCTTCCCGGAGAACGGACAAGCACAGGTGTGGCACGATTGCGCAATCTGTACTCATCACTAGAACTTGTATCGGATAGCAGGACAAGCATGTCTTTCGAGGTAAAAGACAAAAGACAGGGACAAAAYACAAGAGCCTTGAAAAAAATCCTTATAATAAGCCTTTATGTTTCTGGATTATTTAGCAAGAATTATTTTTTTAATGTGACCTCCATGGTCACATGTTCTCAATTTAGAGTTAAATAATATGCAAATATGCATTTAATAATAAGTCAAATAAAAGTGTTTTTTTTTTGTTGCATAATTCAAATTAAAAAAAAAAAAAAAAGCCTAGAATTAAACTTCTGAGATCCACAGCATGTCAGTACCGTGGCTAAAATTATGATCATAAGGATTAAAAAGAAAAAAAAGAAAAAAAGTTACTTCTAACATACTCATGCTGTTTAAAATGTAGCACTGCTGACCCAGAGCCAAAATATTAAAAGACCGTTGGCTCCATTTACTGTAAATGACCCCTGAGCTTCCATCCGCATGGGAATAAAATGTCCAGACTAGCACTCACTCAGTGCTGGCACATGTGCACACACACACACACATCCACGCTAGTCTGTCAGAGTTTGAGACTACGCGGCTCATCAGAGACCCTGAGCCAAGAAAGAATTTTTGTTATTTAATCAGACACACACACACAAAGCTGGTGCATTTCYGGTAACACTTTCCTGTATTGGTGACATCATGGTTTTTAAAAGGTTAAGAGATCACACTGGATAAAGATTCATATAGAACTGGCATTTCCAAAAAAATGCAGCACCTGCCTCGCCCTCAACCTCTCATGCTTAAACGTACACACACACACTGCATCCCTCAGTAAAGAATCCAGAAAGAATCCCCACTCCAGTAGTTACAGTAAGCACATAGAGAGAGCGAGAGAGAGAGGTGGTGAGAGACTGTTCATTTAAACACCTGCGCTTCTATTCCTCTTTTGGTAACTGATGCGAGGGTTCTGGCAGTAGCCTCATCACCAGGAAGGAACAGGTGCCCTGATGGTAATTTACCAGAAAGGCGAAGAAACAATAGAGATGTAGAGAAGTTGCTCAAAAAAAAAAAAGTGAGCATTCAATTCGTTACTGAAGAGTTTTCATCTTGAGATGATGTACAGTATACATCAGGCAGGGCATGGATTTTTTAAATTAATGCACAGGAAAGACAATGGCGAATCCTATTAATAAAACAGTGATCAGGAACAGGACAGCATGCTGTCGTCTCTATGGGTAGCGTTGACGCCTCATGGCTCCAGGGACCTGGGTTTAATCTGTGCACATGCTCTGTTTGCCTGGGTTACTTTTCCGATCTCTCAAAAATGCCATTTAGGTAAACGGTTACTCTTAGATGTACTGTAATCACGTTTAGATATGCATGCATGCATGTGTGTATGGTGCCTGAGAATGGACTGGTATGTCATCTAGAGCGCATTCCTGCTTTAAGCCCAGTGTTCCTGGGACAGGGTCCAGATCCCTCGCAACCGTCATCAGGATAAAATGGTAACTGGAAGCAAGCGAGCGAGCGAGTGAGGATCTAAAAAAATTAATAAAATAAATCAACTTACATTATACAATTGTATTTTTTTTGAGTAGTGTTTGAGTAGCGGATGAATTATTTGGCAAACTTTCCAAAAGCTCACACCTAGCCCATCTCGACATTTGTCAGAACTTGGGTTACAATTTACAGTACACGCGTGACACAAACAGGAAAAGAACACACTCATCTGTGTAAGATCATTAGCCGAACTTCATCTGTAGCCTACCTACACATCCTGTGACATTTTACCACGGCGTTTCATGTGAATTTACCGGTGTGACATAATGATTGTTCTATTTAGGCACAGGAAATAACACTGTGTTATTAGTCTTGTTACACTAAAATATGTATGACGTTCAGTGTGTCACAGTTCAGCGTTCATTCACATGAGCAGCTGAGTGATGAACGTAGTCAAGTCATAACATTTGTCCCAAATGTTGCCTTTAACATACTCATGCTCTCGAGGACGTGTGAATCTTGTGTACCTCGACTACGCCGCTACAGTGCGAACTTAAGGACGCATCACTGCTCTTAAGGTGTCATTTGGGACGTGGGATGGACTGGATCTTTTTCTTACACAGATTACACTTTATCTTTAAATAATACTTTTATCAAAAAACGTTGACATGAATATGATGAATTAACAACAACAAAAAAAGGCAGGCTAAGCAACCTAGTCTCTTCAAGCTTCCATAGTTCCATAAGAAGGAAAACAGATATGTGCATGTATTTTAAACCTGCTCCCTGAAAAGCAGCCTTATTCCAGCACTGCTGCAATCCAATACTCTCAACTTTAATATAAGCCTGTGGAGAAAGACCACGAACAAATATTGCTTTACCAGAGAGAAACTGAACCGTATTTAGCATCAGACAGGCTTTAATTACATAAGAAGAGAGAGAAAAAAAAAAGATTTCTTCGAAAAGACAGGAACAAGGCATGTTATTGACTTTTTAGTTAAACTTTTCCATTCCCCAAAGTGCTGATTGTACAATGAACAGAAATAGGTAAGGTTACAGTAATTCATTCTTCCCCTATTGATTATCTTTCTCATATTGGTATGAAAACATCTACATATCCTATGTTAGAGTATTTCTATTCAATATTTGTTACAAAAATAAGGTATACACAGCGGCAGGCAGACGGCCAGCAGCTTGACTTTGGGTGCGAGTGGGAGAATCGGGAAGCTCGCAGACGGAGCACGGCATCGCTCGGAACCTTAAGAGAGAGAGGGCGCGGGGTTTCAGGGCGAATCCCATTGGTCCTTCTAGTGTTCTAATCTTTGCCCAGAGGAAGCCAGGTGTTAACAATGAAGAAGAGGAGGAGGAGTAGAGTGTGTTAGAGATTAAAGTGTAAGAGCAAGGAGTGCTAGTATATCAGGGGCATCATGGCTGAGGGGGGTAGGCTCAAGRTACTGCTGCCTATTGCTGAGGGTAGTAGGGCTGTTGCTGGGTTGGTTGTTGGGGATATGTGTAAGGCTGCTGGACAGGTGCACCTCCAGGGTAACCAGCCTGGCCCTGAGCCTGATAGGGCATGTACTGCATACCATACCCATATCCATAGGGGTTATAACCCATCGGCATTTGATAAAACCTAAAGGAAGAACAACACAAACACAGAGAAACACTAAGTTACGTGCATATTACCACATGATGATGCATTAAAATTACCCCTGAACATTTTGAGAAGTGTATTCAGAAGGCATTTGAGGTAGCTTCCACTAGATCCTTTATTTTTAACAGCTTCGTATTGACTTTTATACATACATACATACATACATACATAAATAAGAGTAACACACACACACGTACAATTCGTTAMGAGGCTATAATTTTTTTTATTATCATTTTTTTTTTAAATACACCTTTACACCAAATCACAATTCTAAGTGCCAAAAAAACAACAACACAGGACTGGGCAATCAGCCAGTAGTTCCTGGTACTGAATTTATGATTGGTCATTCTGCGTTATGAAAAATATACCATCACTAACATTACATCAGCTATTTAGCTAGAAACGGTTCTGATTACCACTTCGTTCAAACGCAACTCTTCCTAAAACATTCTGCTCTTACTGGAGAGTTACTGAGAAAGTCTGTTACATTTTTTAAAAAAGTATAAAGGTTGTCACAACTGGAAATCATCCATACAAGAGATCCACTTATTTCTAAATCAGGGGGTTTTAGATAGTTCTGGAGACGTTCAGAGAGATTACAAGTTATAAACAAATCGAAAAAGAACGGAGAAGGGAAGAGAAAGAATATCATACCCTGGATATCCCTGATAAGTGGGATAGGGTGGTCCTTGAGCCTGTGTTGGTGCAGTGGGTGGTGCCACAGGTGGAGGATTGGAGCTGGCCAAAGGTGGGGCTTGGCTGTCAGTGGTGCTGGTGGCCTGTACACTCAAGTTGGGTGGTGGTGGTCTTGCTGGAGGCTGGGGTTTAGCCTGAGGCTGCACTGGCTGCTTTAGACACATCAGAAACGGCCACATCATAACCAGAGAAGTCAATTATTTCAACCATCAAATCTGATTGGGTGATCACGCTGAATGGAAACTCACAAACACGGTCCGGGGAGCAGGGGTGGGGCCTCCCGCAGCAGGCGCTGGGTTAGTGGACTGGTAAGCAGGGATGTTGAATGAAGGAGCGCTMGGCTCACGGGCAATACTCTGCTGCAACTCCCTGTGGAGGAAATATCAAAACATGAGAAACGTCTCATTTCRATAAGAGTACAAAGTTTTAGGGAATACTACCCCAATCATATGTAAGGGCTAAACAGGTTAATTATACAGTGGTGGTCAAATGTATTGAGACAAATCAGACAATCAGAATAAGGATTATTTAGCTTGTGCTGTGGAATTGCAAATGCCCAGGAATCTGCTGGACTCTGCTGTCACTTGCACAATCCATGCCCACTTGATTGCTTCCTGAAGTTTAGGTACAGCAATTTTCCACACAAGTTCACAATTCACTCGAGAATCCCCAAGTTTCAGCCATTTTTGTGCATGGCGGGACACAAAGTAAAAATTCTACCACATATTCGTTTCATCCATTAACTAAACCAGCTGATTCCAATTAGTTAATATCTTCAGGCCAGAACCGATTAGTGTCATCACCTGTTTCATGCACAGGAAGAACTATAATGCATGGCATATAGTATGTTGTCGGATGTCTTTGGCCACTACTGAATTTAACATTTTTCCATACATTTTTCCGTACTTTGCTTAAAAATAATGTTGAGTCATACACTTTGTTTAAACTTAATTTATGGACAGAATCACATTTGATAAAGCTTGTCCCCAACATCTTTAGGATCCTGGTTAAAATGTAACACGCATGCATAAGCGCACACGTATACATGCGCAATCACACTTACTTGAGCAGCTCTTCTCTCTCAGTCTTGCGAGCAAAAACAATGTCACTGCACTTATTCTGGAACTTCAGCAGGATTTCAGTTAAATCATTGTAGAACTGGAAAAGAAGAAGAATCAATACGTTAAAAACCTGAGACTTAAATACGGTATAGCAAGATATTTCAGTTATCCCTGAAAATGAATCATTAGACTGGAGCTGCATCTCAGAATCTAGAGCTTGTATCTCAGAAGGGCTGTGCACTAACGTTTTACATTTCAAAATCAGAAAAGCGACATTAGGTGGCGCTTCTGTAGCAGAGTTATACATTATCGCCTGTCAGAAACATGTCTGCCAATAACGAGAGGAGGATGAATGATTATAGGACATGAAATAATACTTGATGACTCAACATTAATGACTTCGTCCCCTCCTAATGGAACTCATTATGTTAACTACTAGTACATTAACTATTAGCAGTAGTTCATTAACTTTAGTCATGATCATAACATTGCGTGTTACCTTAGTGCCCTCTTTCAGATTGGAGCTGATCTCAATGTAGCTATCGTGAGCTGAGGCCAGTTTCTTCAACACCTCCTCTCTGTGGTTGGCGTCAGCATTAGATTGTTTGAGTGCCGCAAACTCCTGATGAGATGTCTGAAATAGATAGAATAGCAGAATGACAGACCAAAGCAATCCACCTAGATCAGTTACAACAAATATTTAACTAGTGCATTGCTAGTAGTGAAAAAAGAAAAGAGAGAAAAAAAGGCAATATATTTACAAAGTAAACACACAGATTTACTATCGCTATCCTGCACAGGATAAGTGCTACCAACTTRTTGAGCCCCAGACTGTCCTGTTAAAATGCACACCTGTATCTGGGCCAGTATGTCCTCTTGGGAGCGTAGGTTCTTCTGAACACGCTGTGTGTATGCGCCGTAACGAGTGTCCAGTTCTCCGGTCGTGAGAGCCTCCTCGTTAATGGCTCCATCCTGAGCCAAGGCGGTGAGGAATTTTGTCGTCATGTCRAAGGTCACGGCCTTTACCTCTCCTTCCAGTGCCTCGCGATCCCGTTTGATCTCATCAAGCTGCATCAACTGAGCTTTCAATACATTCACCACCTAAATAGTACAGGAAAAGTWMCTGTGCATGAATATCAACCACCAGACAGAACTGATGCTGATTGTAGAATARTACATCGACTTYAATTTATTAGCATCATTCAACAGTGTGATTGTTTGTTTGTTTGTTTTTTCATTTTACCTCACTGCCCTGAAGAGTYTTAGCAGGGTTGGCTGAAGGAATGGCAGAGCACAAGTCGCTTTCTGGTTTGCAGAGCAGAGCGATCATCTCACAATGAGTGTTATAGCGCTCCTTTACTACCTGGTCAGCTTGCACAGCCTTATCCAATATGTTTCGGAAATTTGCACCCTCTACAATGACAATCGTGCACACAAACAGTTATATACATTTTTATGAGAAGTGGGAATATCTGATATTGAGCCTTTTGAGGTAATGCGCATTTAACCACACGTCTAGTCGTTTGTGTGCGTGTACCTGCTCTGAGGGGTTTGTATAGGTCTCCAGATGGAGTTCTGTTCCACCGCTGGTTGAATTTGGCTCTGAGCTCATTGTCCGTTGTCTCCTCATCATTCAAAATCTTAAGAGACTAGAAGATCAAAAGGGGGAAWATATTAAATAATCATAAACTGATAATTGCTCTCATCTCACATATACAGTACCAGTCAAGAAAAACAAAAAAAGGACACACCTTCTAATTCAATGTTTTTGATTAATGATATACAATACTRGAGATTTCAAAATTATGTATGTAATTATTAGTCAGTTGTTATTTTAAGACACGAAGGTCAAGCTATTCAGGAACAGCTCCTGCAAGAGTGCATTTGTGAAACCCATCAAGCTCCATGATGAAACTGTCTCTCATGAAAACCTTCCCAGGAAAGCGAGACCAAAACTTAGCTCTGCTGCAGAGRAGAACTTCATTTAGAGTCACCAGCCTCAGAAATCACCAATTAACAAACGGCAGCTCAGATTAGAGCCGCGATGAACGATTTAYAGATCATAAGTAGCATACACATCGCAAGATCAACTGTTCAAGCGAGATGATTGCATATTTTCGATGCCTTCAGCATTGCTTTACAAAGTAGAGGAAAAAAAAAAAAATCAGGAAAGATCACTGTATTAGATGGTGTGTAACTATACGTTTGACTGGTACTATACACAATTCATACAATGATATAAAAATGTAAAAAGAGGGAATGAATAATCGAGGAAAGGACACCAACCTCATCCAGAATTTCTCGGTTTCTTTGCAGCAGTTCTGGTAGATCCTTTATCARCTGCTCAATGCTGTTCAGGCCTCCCTGCTGGATCACAGCACGGCTCTTTTCCAAGATGGACTGTGGGACTGAATCTCCGGAGAGATCCTCTAATGCTGCTGGCAGGTTTAAAGAAGCCAACACCCTGAAACATTAAAAGATGGCTAATTCAATCAAWCAATCAAATCATACGGCTAATCAATTTTAATCAATATAGCATAGGCAACTCATTCATAAATGCACAATAGTTGCGGAAGATGTACTGCTTCAGAGATATGAAAGTCTGGTGAAAATGTTGAATTCTCTATATTTCTCTTAAAAAAATAAAACACATAAAAAAATTAATTCCTTCCATTTACGAAGTTTCAATTCTGAAACAATGTGACCTTGAGCTATTCATATTTTTTTGTAATTTACAGTGGACAACAAGCAGCTGAACAACAAACATTGCAGAACCAAGGCTTACAAACTAACCCATTACAGAGGTTGGTCGCCTCCCTCAGACTGCCCACAAGCCTGCTCACCAGATCGGCCTTTCTGGAACTGGCTATACTCAAAGACTGTTGCACTAACATAGGCACCATCTTCTCAAAAATATCTGAACAAAGAAAAACAGAAATGAATCATGTGAATTAAAATGAGGAAATTAAACAAACAGTCAAGCATTTACAGTTAAAAACCTTACACGATTAATATAAATGATAAAGTGATCATGTTCATCTTAGCAAAAGGTCAGTTAGGCTACTTTTATTCATCCATTTATTTATTTATTTATTGGTGGGACTGCATTAACAGCTATCAGTACTTACAAGTGTGCACTGGCTTGCTCTTCTGATAAAAATGGCTCAACCCTTATTGTTTACAAATGTATTGTATAAAATGAACTTCCTGAACACTTCATTAGAGACACCAGACCACCTAAACAAAGATTCATGCAATTATCTAAACCAGCCAATCACCTGGCAGCGGTCGAAAATCATGCTGACGTGGGCCAACGGCTTTAGGTAATGTTAATTTCAATCATCAGAATGTGAGCAAATAAGTGACTGCAGCCATTTTGTCCACAGCATTACTGGTGCGTGGCGGGCTGGTTTAGAATTTACTCAAAATGGTACAAAAAATATTACAATGCATCCAGTAAGTGGCAGATCTGTGAGTGGAAATGCTTTGTCAGTCAATGGAGAATGGGAACAATGATTTAAGATGATCGAAAGGCTACTGTAACACCTATAACTACTCTATACAGTTGTGTTGGGCAGAAAAGACTCTCAAAATAAACGGTGCGTAGAAAACAAGCTGAAAACAAGAAAAACAGCCTGGTCTGAGGAATCTTGATTTCTACTGCGGTACACAGATGTCAGGTTCAGAAATTGGCACCAACAGCACGAATCCATAAACATGACCTACTTCGTGTCAATGGTCCAATCTGGTGGATGCGGTGTAAAAGTGTTGGGGGAAAGTTCTTTCGACACACTTTCGGCCTGTTCACTCGTTGCTTGAATGCCACAGCCTATTTTGAGTATTGTTTCTGACCATATGCATCCTCTCATGGTCACACTGTTTAAACCTCATCTAATGGCAGCTTCCAGCATGATAAAGCACCATATCACAATGTCAAAGTCATCCTAAACTGGTTTTATGAACATGACAGGCATCATTCTCCCAGGCATCAGATCTGAGTCCAACTGAACACATTTGGCTTGTGAAAGAAACAAGGTTCGCATCATGAAAGAGTACAGACAAATCTGTAGGATATGCATGATCCAATGATGTTAACATGGACAGGAATCTTAAAAGATTGTTTCCATCATCTTGTGGAGGTCATGCCAAAAAATAAAGTAAAACTGAAACTGCTTTTAGGGCAAAGCAAGACTATGAGTATGGTGTTCCTAATAAAGTGCTCTTTAAGTGTATGCTTCATCACAGATACACATTATATTAATACGTTATAAAGTCAATTAAATATGAAAAATTTAATTTGAACAGCCACTGGATAATAAAAGTACATGGACTGTTTCCATGACGTTACTGTCGGTCAGTAGCGTGAGCTTACTGTTTTACTGCATCATGAATTATCTTGACTGCATTAACGTTATCATAATGCAAATATTACTCGCCAATACTTCACGCTTGGTTTTTGATAGTGTGATCTAGGGTTAGGAAATCCACAATCGGTTAGATTCTGACTCACCTGTGAACTTCTGACTGAGTGGTACTTGAATGGCAGTTGCCTTGACGAGCGTTGCCTTGCCGATATGCTCGAGGTCTTTGACCTCAGGTACGCGATCGTGGTAGATGAAATCATTGTCTTTCTTTGCAGCTGTGAGAGCACGGTTGATCTTATCGGACAGATCCTTAACGTTGACGTATTCATCATAGCGTGAGGCCACGGTTTTAACCAGCTCTGCACCATGCTGCACAATTGACAAACATTTTTTTAAATCTAATCCTTACAAATAAACATATAAGGCAAAAGCAAAAGAATTAAGTTAGAGAATCAGTGGAACCTCGGATTGCGAGTAACCCGGTTTGCGAGCGTTCCGCAAGAGTGGTCAAAATATTTAATAAATTTTGACTTGATAAACGAGCGAGTCTTGACCAAGTATCATCGAGTATCATGTGGAACGCATGCGCTTCTTGTTTCACGTGATCACAACTGAGCCAATGGTTCTTTTCTCTCCCGTGCTGTGAAATTTTTGGTAATCGTGTCCCATGCTCGGTTTCAGTGTGCATGCGTCACTCGTATAATCAACATCCGTGTACTGTTTACTATAACACTGTGACTACGTGCGTGCGCGTAAAGCACCTTTTATTTTTGTGTTTGTATGGTTGCGCATGTGTGAAAGTCGTCCTACACAGCAGCCCCCCCCTTCCTCCTTTTACTTCATAGTTTGTATGAATTATTTTTATATTAATATTTTTGGTTGTGGAACAAATCATCCATTAGTTTCCATGAGGGAAATTCGCCTTGATATACAAGCATGCATCTGGAATGAATTATGCTCACAATCCAAGGTTCCACTATATTTCAATATGGAGGTTTATGCAGCAGTACATGTTTAATAATCTTCTATTTCCCTTACCTGAAGACGTGCGATCTCCTCTCCAAAACGTTTGTTCTGCTTGGCCAGAGCGGACTGATGGAGCTCTGCGGTGGCTTGCATCATGCAGTGCTTGGCAGCCAGGACTGGAAGCACTTCCTGGAAATAAAAATACTGACCAGGGAGAGGCAACCACAAACACCACAGCAACCACGAACAAACACCACGAGCATCCACAAACGAGCACAGACACACAGCACAGGGCGCAGAAAGAGAGAACAGAACAGCAAATCAGCACGCAACCTTCAGCAAACATCAACCAAACCTTCACACAACGCTCATGCAGCGTTCACACTCACAGATCAGTGGGGAGGAAAGACAAAGGCAGAAACTGGAACTCTTAATGGGTTTGTGTGTGAGACTAATGATCATTAGAGACATGCACCCACTATGGTTGCATGCATTGTGGCAGTCTTAATGACATGTACTATGTTCACCAAAACCCCCAGTCGATACATCTCTAATAGTAGATAACGCTGCTTTAGGGCATACCTTGGGCAGGTTCTCTTTGTACTGGCACTGCTTGAAAGCGTCGCCGTAGAAATCTGCAGTCTGATTGGCTACTTTAGCAATGATGCCATCTTTCATCTTGTCTGTAGAGCAAAAAAACATAAATGAATGAATAAATAAATGACAGACACCAGGACCTTTTTCATTAATAATTTAATTAATAATTTAAGAAATTCATTAACTTTGCATGTCAGTGTAAATTTCATTAATTCATGTACCCAATATTAAACAATAAACAGATTAATGCAAGTTAAATGAAATAGCTCTTACCCACATCTCTATGCCCTATATTTTGCTTCAACATTTATTATAGTAATTAATACAACTTTTATATTTAAAGAAAATACAGTGGAACCTTGGATTACGAGCATAATTCGTTCCGGAAGTGGGCTYRTRTTCMAAAACACTCGTAAACCAAAYMATCATTTCCCATAAGAAATAATGAAAACTCAAATTATTCGTTCCACAGCCCCAAAAAATAATTAATACATTCTATAAAACGAAACTAAAACAAATTAATCTGCACTTTACCTTTAAAAAAAGTACAAATAAATCCTGACAGATAAGTGTCTCCGTTGGTGCGCGCAGGCGCAGTGTGTGTGTGTGTGTGTGTAGAGAGAGAGAGCGTGATGCTCGGTGTCAAAATAAGAGTTGCATGTGTGAAGCATGATACTCGGCGCTCGTAAACTAATACTTGCTCGGTTTCCGAATAAAAAATTATTAAAAATCTTTGCTCGGTTTGCGGAACACCCGTAGACCACGTTACTAGCAATCTGAGGTTCCACTGTACATGGTTGTCCACTTTAGTAGGAACACCTGCATCCCTACTCATTCATGCAGTAATCAGAAGCAGCAGAAGACCGAATCAGTTCATCCTTCACCACAAAGTTTGATGTGTTGTAATAAAATTACTCTTCACAACCAAGGTGAGCAGAAAAGCATCTCAACATGCATAAGATCTTTATAAGCAACTTGAACCTGCCAAATCTAGCTATTTCTCTCTGACCTACACAACTGCCACTTGCTCATTRTTTAGTTTTTTTTTGTCCCACTCAGTAGAAACGGTTAGATATGAACATTACCTGAAGCTTTCGACCAGTAACTGCAAGGCTTCTCCTCCATGATTAGTTTTAGATTAAATAACTGTATGAATGTAAAGCTGTTCCTAATAAGATAAGATTCTTCTGTGGACAAAATTGTCCAAATGCTTTAAACTGTTTTTCTTTAAAAAAAAAATCCTGTCTGTCTTTACAATTACTTTAGAAGCAATAAAACTGGTTTCCTCAATCTTTTTGTATGTCATCTTGCCTTTTATATAGTGACCAATTGTATTCTATAATGCCACAGCTTTACAATAGAGACACAAGGCTTATGGTCATAAGAAACAAACATTCTTTTATCTCTTTTGAAACAGCTCAATTTATACACTGCTATGTTGCCTACTATAAAAAAAACACATTGAACAAATGATGGGTGTCAGTGCTGTCACACAATTAACAAAATAATGTGTAAGTGGTTATTATGGGACTTTAAGTCAAACAAAACATTGCTTCAATATTATGTCCAGATTATGGGCATGCGCCCCGAGTCTGACCTCTGAGTTTAGCAAAGAAGGGACGGGGAAAAAAACAGATTCAGTTATCTGTTAACTTCAATTCAGTTATTCAATTCAATATGTTGTTATTCTTTTGTGTGGCAATTCAATGCATCTCAAGACTGACTACAAAAGAATTACCTAATCGCAATACATACCGAATTGGCACCTAGGTATCATGACAATACTGTATCAGTGTCAGCCCATCCCTACTAATTAATTTTAAATGCACACAAGACTAAGCTCTAAATATGTGTTTGATTACACATCATAGAATATTCTTACAATAATGTCACAAGCTTAAAGCCTATAAGTTACACCTCAGTTACATACCAGCAGTGGCTTTGATGACGAAGACCTCTTGTGCTTGGCTGAGCATGATCTGACTGAGGGTTCCCACTGTCTCTGGAGAAATGTCCATAGTAGGCTCCCGATTAAGAGCGGACAGAACTGTGTCCTTTATGTGTGCAAATGCACCACTCGCCAGCTAAAAACACAGTCAACAGTGTTACAGGATTACAATAGACTTTTATCCACTTTTCAATTTAAATATACAAGAAATGGATAACGGATGATCTTTGGGTTTAGTGTGTAAACTGAAACCCTCACCTGGTAGAACTTGGCAGCCGTCTTCAGTCCCTCATCGTTGTCCAGGTTCTGTTCTGAAGCGATCTGACTGGAGAGTGCGCCAATGTTAAACAATACACAAGTCTTTTCGTAGCCCACACTCGCCAAAGCTGAAAAACACGAACAGACCTGGTCGTGACTACACTGGAAATAAACTGCAACATTCATGTCACATGGATTAATATCAATTGCAGTCGAAGATGCATGAGACAGTGAGACTTACCGAGTTTAACTGATCCTCCAAATAAAGATCCTTTATCAAAAGCATCTTTCCATGTGAATGTAAGACACAGCTGAAACACAAATTACACTCAGTATATACAAAGTATAAGTGCAAGTGTTTGTGTGTGCGTGTAAATAATTAGATCATATCATCTTAGATTAATTTAGACACAGATGTATGAAAGTTACCTCTGTGAAAGGAAATTTAGGCTCGACTGAACAGAGTTGATCATAGTACCTGTAGAGAGGTGGAAAAAAAATGTTTTCAGTTTAAAACAAAGCATGAAATAATTCCAAACAATAAATATTATGTTTATCATATGATGAAAGCTCTCAATAATGTACAAGACCTGGATCCTGTTTAATCTCTATTTCATTACAGTAACTGACTGAGGTATGCTGCTAACATTGCAAATAAATAAATAATTTACTGAGACTGGATTCGTTACTTGCTTTTGTTTTCCTCTTTTTATGCCAAACAGGTTCTGTGATTATTAATAGGGATGCATGATTTGATTTTAAAAAATCCCATTGCGATTATTTTTTACATATCTTTAGATTTAAACTGTAATGCATAACTATTAAATGTACCATTTAATGTTCAAACATTTATCTAGGTGAACTGAAATGAATGGCACAAATAATATCAATAAAAGAATGTTTGCCAATATCTATAAACTGAGATAAATAGTATATAAATAGTATATTTAAAAAATATATGTATTTATTTTATGAATAAATAAATAGATAAATAAAAGTCTAAGTAAATGATTATTTGCCATCATAGGAGCAAAAAATGTATAGCAAAAATCTTCACGCATTGAATCTAACGTTATGTTGCTCTTGATGGCATGTGTTGGTCTGTATGCTCTGTTCCTGTCTCTTTTTGTAAAGAATGTTTCTTCTCTGGTGGAAATTCCCCTGTAAAATGAGAACCCACCACCAAACACTAGAAAGTGGCAAAGTAAATAATTTATTCAATCAGCAATTGCTCATACGCATGGGTAGACACTCTTACATTACGGAAATAATATAATCGCAAAAGGCAGCATTTATTACATTATTTATTTTATGTAAAGCATTTTGAATTATCATTGTGTATGTATAATCTATTTTTTTATCCTACAGCCCTAATACAAACACACAGAGGCCTTGTGCTTGTACAGCAATGTTTAATACAAAAAGAAAAATTTGAATAACTATAGCGGACATATAAAGCTATACGATTATGTGACAGAATAGCACAATCCCTCCCTTTAAACCTATATGTTCTAATCTAACCATAAATAGAAAAGTATAAAGCTCAGTATAAAGACTGAGGTAAGTATACTATTCATTGTATCTCTTCAGCATCTCTACTAGAGAGTCTAAAACCTCCTTATTCTATAGTATATACCCATAATAGAGCATGTCTTATTCTCAGTGACACAATGAGGAAATCAGAAAAGCACATGACTCGATAAATGCAACTTAAACCGATACAACCAGTGACACAAAAGCCTGACTCAGGCTCATGTGACTGGGCCATTCAAAATCTTTTGACGTAGTTCTAAGAACACATTAGCAAGGGAAAAAAAACAAAACAAAAAAAAACAGTAATGTGCACGGATTCATATGGCGTGGCATGTTGCAAAGCCTGTTGACGGGACAAGAAATTCCCTTATCTGCCGTTATTTTAAGCTGCTCTTACAGATAAATCTCTACGTGATTGGGGTTTCCCCTGAAGGCGTGTCTAAAAAAAACTCCTCCTATTATAAACACGATACGCCCTTTTTTTGTGTCCATAGAGCAAATATATCCGTTATTTATCTTAGCCCAGAAGAAGGGCAGCATATGAAAAGCTCCGTCACTACAGCAACACTCGGCTCATTCACTTTCCACAGGAGAGAAACAACTGCATGCAGGGAAAAGTTGCACAGAAGCAGTCAGGCAAGTTGGAAATCATGTCCGAGACACCCATTTGTGATGAGTCACTGCAGCGTTTCGTATTCTCCTTCAGTGTTTTCACAACATGGGCGGTCACCTCACTGCACATACCCTTGGAGTAATGTTACACTGTTTATTATACCTGTGCCAGACACTCATTCATTTGACGCTTTAATAGCTTCACTTTTATGCCTGTATTTCTATCACATGAACTAAGAATAAATAAATAAATCATAAGCATCGTTAAGAAAGGCAACGACACAACGACTCCTTCAGCAGCACCTATGTTTTTGTTTAACAAATTAGGATCCCGCTTCCTCTTTCCTCTTATAAAGGGAATATTCAAATCACTAATCGTTCGAGTTTTTACTAACATACAACATGTTTGACTTAAATCACTACAGCTACTTCCTCTTCAAACAAAGGTGTTGAAACTACACAGTGGGACAGAAACAATAGCTATAGGCGTAGACTAAGCTGAAGGAGTGTATGCTAAGGTTTAATCGGGCCAATTTATCTTCCTCAAGTCGACCCGAGGCTCGCTCGTGGTTTAACATGACATCATGCCCATGGCTCGGAAAAGTAAGTCATGGAAAACCAGGAAGTTTATTATTAGAGCTGTATAAATTTCAGAGGCACTCTTAAGATGCCAACGTAATAATAATAATAAGTTTTTACTGTCTCCAGGTTTCTCCAAAAACATGCTAGAGATAAAGGATTTAAATAATACATTTATACTGCCACAACTAATTATTAAGTCTTCCCATACATTAGATACAAGTTATGATAGACATGTTATTTCCTATTTGTTTAGCGAGTATGTTGTAATTTGTCTTCAGAAATAAAACAGACTTTGGTTCAGGACTTCCATAAAACAGTTATTAGACTGACTTAAAACGCAGGAAGAGGAAAGGCTGACGTTATCTGGCAGATGAGCAATTAATAAGGGGGGGGGGAGACGCTTCTTGCGCATGCGCGTTAGAAACAAACTTTAAATCCAGAAAACAAGTATACTGTGTGTGACACACTCTCTCTCTCACACACACTTCTCTCAATGCTAACTTACTAACCCCCTGACCCTAAAACTGCGGCGTTCAAGGTTTAGGTGTGGCGTTTTAACAGACATAATTAATAGAAACCCACAAAGCATTTTGCTAACATAAACTACGTTTTAAAACCTATATTTACACTTTAAGGTATTTCTGTTCAAATTATAACAAAGTTTTGGCAACCACTCAAGAGATGTGTGAGCGTTTCCGTAGTCTACCAAACAAGCTTAACGGCAGGTTTTGCTAGCTTGCTAGTTTTCGTAGCTAGTTTAGCTTACAGCTAGCGCAACTGTTTGAACGTAAACCTGTGATAACCGTTGAGACACTACCTGTCGTTAATTTAAAGTACCAAAATACAAATTCAAATTAATCCAAAAGTTTCCGTTAACTAACTGACAAAGCTAACGAACTAAACAGCAAGCTAATAAGCTAGGAGGCATCCGTTTAGCTGGATCATATTACACTGGCTAAAACAATAATGAGGCTACTGAATAAAAAAAATCAGCAAAATGTTAACGGATAAAACTTGTCACTTGTGAGCTCGGTATTAGCACTAGCATTAGCGGCGCTCACCGTAAGAGGACCTCGAGCGAGCTCTCGTGTTTGTCCAGCGGCCTCCCCACAGCACTTTTGCGCAGTTTATTCAACTCATCGACCGCGCGCAGGTACTCCGTCTGCTCCTCGCCCGCAGGATAAGCGCTGGTGATGAATTTCGTCAGCGGTTTCACCAAGTCAACCTCTGAAGACTTCTTCAACGGGACAGAAATAAACGTCGCCATTTCGGCCCGCAGGAATTTGCTTTATATTGGAGGAGAGGAAACAAGCAGGACACAAAAACAACGGCGCTTTTTACTTCCTGAATCTGGGCGAGCTGTCAAATGACGTCTGAATTGTGTTCGCGTCATCGCGAGGGTCAATCCTGCACACGGTTTGCGCAGCCAAAGCGTTGAAAAACAAATCTGCTAATACAATACGACATAATCAACACACACGTTGATACATAAAAATTTTCAAACCACTCAAGACATGTTTCCAGTCTTCCTGCTAGAAACCTAGAAAATATTTTCTAGTAGTGTTTCCCTCAAACAATTTCTTCCTTGTCCTCTTACAGCCTTGTCCTCATCATACAGCCAAGGGAACCCTCATAGGGTTTGGGCATTATGACGTCACAAAACCCTAACGTCTTTTGTGTTTTTAATGTCTAGGTAGATGAGGGGCGGTAATGCAACGTAATGGAAGCCACTCACTGTGTAAAAAAAAAATCATCTATAACACACAGCCAGCCACCTAATGTAAAAGTAAGTGTAAAAGTAAGTGTTATTCATCAAACCACACATTCTCATTGTAAGCAGTGGTCAGGGGTCTTAATGCAGATAAGCATCAAAGCAGAAAGCTGTGATGCACGGTGGGTTCTGACCCCTTTCTTTGATGGCTAGCATTTTTTTCAAACCTTTTCAACAAGTTGTGCTACGGTGGCTGCTTTTATTTTGGGAATCAGACCAGACAGGCTGGCCTTGACAGCCTTGGGAGCTCATGGCCCTGTCAGTGATTTACCAGTTGTCCTTCCTCGGAAGGTTTTAACTACTGCATCCTGGGACATCACCAGTCAGCCTGGTTAAAGTCGTCTTATATCAATCACCTGCTTATATTTTTTCCTTTTTTTCTTCGAACACATTGAATGTTCACTTGCTGCTTAATATTTCCCACCACTTGACAAGCGAGCGATAAATATTTGTAGTCAGTTTACCTGTATTCTGATAAGTAGATACAGTACAGTAGACCATATTTTCACTATGCTTTTTAAAAGTCGCATGTTTGTGTATTAGTTAGCACTGTCGCCTTGCACCTCCAGAGTCTGGGTTTGATTCCTGCCTCGGGTCTGTGTGCATGGAGTTTGCAACTCTTGATGGGTTTCCTCCAGTTCTCTCCCACAGTTCAAAGACATACAGATTAGATTATTAGATACATTAGATTAATTGGCATTCCCAAATTGCCTGCAGTGTGTAACTTCTGTTTAGATCCCAACCCTTGGGGTAAGTGGGAGCACCTGGTAGGAAGAAAGTGTGACTCTTTTTTTGATCATAAATCAGACTGATGTAGAGCTGCTCTGTATCCTGGTCTGATGCCACCATCGTACTATCACATAGGCAGAATTCCATCAGCTGTCAATCAAAAATGTCAACTCCCTGTACGTACCATCTGCAAGGTAATATACTGTACATGCTAAAATATCATAAAACATGATAATGATGTATATCAGAATGTCATAAACAAACATGCTAATGCGTAAATGAAAAAAAAAAAAAAAAAACGAATGGAGGCGTTAAGCAATCAAAAACAAGATATATTAAAATTATTTTATTTTTGTTACAGGCATGAAGTGTGTACATCCCAGCATTTTACAATACATGACAGGCTTCCTAAAAGACACAGTGATATGGAAGTACCATAAACTGTTCTCATGGAAACACACAGGACGGCCCATATGATCCACAGAGGATGAGGGTGCCGAGTCATCATCAGGCTTTATTCGCCCCCGAGGAGTGTGAAGGATGGGTGCACGCGGCCTACACCTTTATCCTGAACAGCGTCGAACACCAGCGTGTACAGCAGAGTGGAGCTCCTGTATGTTCGCCTCAGTGCAGACTTGGTCATTTCTCTCAAAATTAAAAGAAGGCAACATTCCTGCCCTCCATGCTTAGTGGTAAAAAAAAAAAAATTATAATAATATATGCACAGTACATGCCAAAGCTGCCCATTGCAGAGCTACTGAGTCAACCAACCACATCAGTCTCAAATAAGGGGAGGGGAAAAGAAAAAAACATTAAATGACAAAATACACATTGCGATTTCTAACATAACAATGTTAACTAGAGCAAAGAAATACATTTAATTCAAAATGTTGCTGGTCAACTAAAAAGAGGTACAGGCTAAACGTCGGCAGTCATCTGAAGCCGGCGAGTAAACACAGTCGGGTATTTTGGCACCAAGAGATGATTGGTCTCGGTAGAAGCAGACAAACAGCGTTATAATTTACTTTACGTATCAAAGCTTTCTGCATGAAAACACTGCCCGAACTCTATACCTCACGACAAGCTACAGGTGATCATACACACAGGAATCACTTCATCTGTGCAGACACTACGGTGTCAAGAAAAACAAACAAACAAACAAACAAAAAATCACAATAGAAAAGTATAATAATAATAATAATAATAATAATAATAATAATAAAAAAGTGCAGTCCTTTTTTAACAGACATGTACATTAGGCAATCGGACAAGCACAGCCACTATTACGCATGGTAAACTATTCAAGTGGAGATGGTGCGATCACCAAACCGTAAAATCGAGGGCAGTTTCGTGACCGAGTTCATGAGTTCTGTCCCGTTATTCAGGACTGTGCATGAAAACCCTGCTCCTTTTTTTTCCTCCTGTTTCTTCTTCTTCTTCTTTTAAATCCATCCTTCCATCCCTCCCGCTACATCTTTAAAACACACACACACGTGCTGTCCTTCCCGTTCACACACACAAATTTTCATCAGTTAAAGTGTTTTCAATATGAAACAATGTATACACTGAAGTCAGATTCTAACAGGTAGGAGGCCTCGACCAACCTCTGCTCTATCTCTCTCTCTCTCTCACAGGAGATACGCAGAGAGAGACAGAGGGAGGGAGAAAGAGAAGGATGGAGACGGAGCGCGTTCAGCGCTCGGGTGAACGGCAGCGAGGGACCTCAGTGACATCAGCGACTCGTCTTCAAAACGCCTCTACTTCAGAACCAGATGGAATCTGTCACTGGTATCGTCTAGTAGGAAACACGGACCAGGAAAAAGTGTCAGTGTGCTGAATCCAAACATGGCTTTATATTTATTGTACATGTTCAAAGTACACGGTCCAAATTTTGGAATTCACCCTCACAATAGCTAACATGTAGTTGAATGTGTTATTCATCAAACATTTTTGTTGAAAAAAAAAATGTACACAAAAATGTACTACAAAGTACAGTACAGTCTTTTGCTCCTGAGATTGTCATTATCATAATAATAATATTATATAATAATAATTTTATTCAAAGGTGTGCCTGGGTATTGTGTCAGGACTCACTTACTCACTCACTCATCATCTATACATTCAGGGTCACGGGGGCCTGGAGCCTATCCCAGGAGACTTAGGGCACATGGCAGGGTACACTCTGGACATTCCATCGCAGGGCGCAGACACACACACATACACTCACTCATTCACACACTACGGGCAATTTTTTTGGGAACGCCAATTACCCTAACCTACATGTCTTTGGAATGTGGGAGGAAACCGGAGTACCCGGAGGAAACCCACCAAGAACAAAGAATGCAAACTCCATTCACACAGAGATGGGAATCGTGCCTGGCTGGGATCGAACCCGGACCCTGGCGGTACAAGTCGACAGTGCTAACCACTACACCACCGTGCCGCCACTGTGTCAGGACTGGTAGACTCACACACTGATACGACCTTCAGCTTAAGTTAAGTTCAGGATTTATTCATCACATATATATTACTGCGTAGTGAAAATCTTTATTCTTCGCATATCCCAGCTTCTTGTTAATAGACTGGGGTCAGAGCGCAGGATCACTAAAGGGCGGCCCTGGAGCAGACAGGATTAAGGGCCTTGCTCAAGGGACCCACAGCGGCAACCTGGTACTGTAGAGCTGCCGATCGACCTTCCGATCAGTAATTCAAAGAATTAATACTGTGAGCCACATACTTTTGAATACAGCATGCATTCATTCATTGTTGCATTGTTTTAACAACCTCATGCAAATGTTACATTTATTTCCACTGCAATCATTCTTGGCCAAGGTCTTGTAATGATGACGGGAGAATCGAACAACTCCGAAACCACACTCATTCTTTTGTGAAAATGATTCCTCATGCTCCCAGGACCAGAAATATTCAGGTCATCAGCTGACTTGTTGCTGAACCTTGAACTGACCAACTGAAGCGTCCCCAGATCATAACACTGCCTCCAGAGGCTTGTACAGTGGGCACTACGTTTACGGCATTTGGCAGACGCCCTTATCCAGGGTGACTTCCTTCCATTTTTATCGCATTATACATCTGAGCAGTTGAGGGTTAAGGTCCATGCTCCAAGGCCCAACAGTGGCGGTGCTGGGGTTTGAACCTGTGATCTTCGATCAGTAATCCAACACCTTAACCACTGAGTTACCCCTGACCCTGCACTAGGCATGATGTGTGCATTATTTCATGCACGTCCATTCTTACCCTGATGCGCCCATCGCTCTGGTACAGGGTTCAACATGAACTCATCAGATCACATGACCTTTCCCCCCACATTTTTCTAAAGTCCAATCTTTATGCTCCCTAGCTTTTTTTCTTTTACGATCACTACACTACACCACACTACAAAAGTGGATTTCTTAGGGCCACACACTTGTTTAGGCCCAAACCTGTAAGATCTTGACACATCGCACATGTGGAAATGCCCTTACTTTCACTATTAATAATAGATTATTGCTTATTACTGTCAATTTCTTTTCTTTTATGAAGCAATTTCACCAAGTGTGTAAGTAGTCTCACAGTTATCCTTTATTTTTTCCAACCAAATTTCTTATCTGAAGTTGACGGCTCAGTACTATCCTTCCTGGTTAATCATGCCTCAGATTCTGTACTGTGCGCAGAATCTTCCGGGGGGATGCAACAGAAACATATGTTTATGGCTTTACATTACCAAAAATCACCATAAAAGCCTCCGATCTAGCAAATTAGTCTCATATCTGCGGAGGTTCGTAACTCGGGGACTACCGTGGTCATAGTGAATTATTTGCTTAAGTTTGTTTAGAAATAATAGCAAAAGTTAGTTTGTATTGTTTAAATGCTGCACTCGGTTTTTAAGCGAGAAAACTAATGCTATAAGGAACAGGTTACACTTAAACATCAGGGGAAAATGTAATATCAAATCAGGATATTTATAAAATCGTGATACTTATAGAATCGCAAAAAGAGGTAAAGTGATGATATCGTATCGGGAGGTGACCGGTGATTCCCATCGCTAATGATTAAAGTTTAATTAGTGTTGAAACTGAAATGTGCTCATGTTCTGTACTTTGTAATGGGCCTGTGTGTAAACAAGAAACTGATTACCTCTTAACATACTGACAATGAAGCAACTCTCATCAGAGAAGTTCGACACCATCTGCAATGAAAACAGCACACACACACATTTACTGTAGATTTGGTGGCGCTCATTAGAAATAAGCACTGCTTGCTGCAGAACGCATGTGTGTGTGTGTGTACCTGGTTACTGAGCAGTATGTGTATTCCTGTAGGCCCCTGCCTGTACACTTGATTAATGAGGGTTAGCGGCAGGCTTAACACATTAGATATTTTTCTGGTCAGCTCATGAGCGGTCAGCTCTTCGAGGTAAAGCGCATGGTAAACTACAAAAAAAAAAAACAAAAACACATTTAATTACACTTTCAAAATAAGAAATCTGGTGTGCTGAACATACAACGTCTGACTTGTATAATCAATAATTGATCACACTACATTTACTGTCTTTACCAAAGGATTGAGGTCTCATTGGCTGTACAAGCACAAGTACACACACACACACACACACACCGTTTATGGCTGTGGCACTGCCATGTTCTCCGTTCTTGCTGTGGCATCGTCTCTCCAGCAGGGGACTCACACACTCCTGACACACGTACACAGTCATCCGAGGTTGAACTGCCCTGTAAACACACACACACACATGTATGTAAGCTTTTGTTCGCATTCACTATCAATAAAAAGAACAAACATGTCTCACACACACTTATTGCACACACTTTGATTTTAGTGCATTGTAGAGACGGATCCCATCGGCTGGCCCACAGATCTGCACCAAATCTTCACGAGTCAGTTTCAGTAGATCAGAACCTACACACACACACACACAAAACAAACATTAATTACCCCTTCCAGTACAATTCAGAGCTTGAAGAAGAAGAAGAAAGAGGGACTGACCTGAGAAATGTGTAAAAACACGGGTATAGGAGTTGAACCTGTTCTTCAGAAGCCACTGCTGCACATCCTGCGTGGAAGCGGTCGGGCTTAAAGACTAAACATTTATAATCAAAGACAGCGGGGGGGGGGAATAAGAACGTCATCCATGCAGCACAATCACAAAAACAGACATATTATTTATTATATAATACACTCCTTTATTAGACCTTTAAACAAAAGAAAGCTAAAGAAAAGCTGGGACTGACCTCCATCTCCACCTGGCTACTATCTCGTTGGTGCTTGGGTGAAGAGGATTCACTGGAATTGAAAAAGAAAATTATAATTAAACGATTTATACGATTTACGACGTTTCTGGTTAAAGGTGAAATGAGAGTTTCTTGTCATTTGGATATAAACATTAAACATCATCAGAGCTTGTTCATCTCTGGTCAGTTCCTTAATATTTGGACAGTTAAAATTCGTTGTATTTTTCTCTCTGTACACCACAGCGACAGATTTCAAATTAACCATATTTATTGCAGTCACTCTTAAAGGTCCCATGATGCAAACTCAATACTCGGTATCAACTCCACCTTCATTTGCAATGAAATAAAGAGGAAACACGGGCCACAACTGGGCGTCAAACGTCTTATTAGATAGTTGTGATTCCTAAACTGTCAATGCAATATTATTTCATTAAAGACGAAAGGCTACAAAAAATCTTTAATCACATCTCGATTGCTTCAATTCAATACCGTTGTGGCTGGCGCACATTATGAATGTTGCTTCTGCCCAAATACTTTTGGAGCCAAGAGTATATACATGCACAGAACCTCGTTTAAATTAAACACCCATTCATTTACACCCTGCACAAATGTCAGGTCTAATCATCATCATCATCATCCAGACTGTACTTACACAATATTAACACAAGCACCAGAAGAATTGAACAACACTGATTATCAATTCTATACCTGTAAACTGGTCACAAGATCAGATGCAAGCAAGGCTCATGTATGTCTGTGGGGACTTAAGGAAAGCCCGTCCAGCCTGATCGCACAATGTTGATGATAGAAACGCAAAAGAACACTCCACAGTGCACCACAGTCGGAGCTTACGAGGCACAAAGCTCAAGCTTCGACCCGGCTTCCAGATCTCAATCCGATCGAGCATCTATGGAACGCACCGGACAACGACAAAGTCCGATCCACAGAGGACCCCACAGCACCTAAAGAACGGATCCACCGCTAGTGTCCTGGTGCCACCACAGCCAACCCCCTAAATGGCCAGAGCCGCCCCGGTGGCTTAAGAGAAACCTAAATGATATACTGCATAATGTTTTGCATTTTAATTCTATGGCTGATCGGTGTATGACGCATTTATGGATGTACAGCAATTTCATTTCAGTTATTAACTGAGAAATGTTTTTTTTCAGTCATTGCTGTTTGCTCTGCTGTGGTGTGTTTCATTCTACAATACTTTCAATAAAGTCAATGAAGTTGTATTAAAATGAGTATCACCATACCGTTTCTATTCTGCAGCATATTGGATTGTTATAAATCTTGCATCCTTTATCAGATGAGGATGAGCTCTGCTTTGAATCTGGTCCCTCCTGTCATTTCAGGGAGATCTTTCTGAGAATCTTTGTTTTGTTGTTGCTCCAGAGATCTAAATCTACATCTAGGTTTTTATGAATCTGACACTCGATAACGTCCATCGATAAAACCTCTACATCATAAATAATAGATACAAATTTTCTATTTTTCTGTGTCAGCATGGCGCACTGGGTACGAGGGTGAAGTTTTCAGGAGTGCGACAGCCATAGAATTATTTTCCCGTGGATTTGTGTTGCGAGACTCGAGGCTGCATACGGTCACAGCCGATCGGAAGAGAAATCTGAAAGCGATGCATGGTTCGTAATGCATACAGTACGTCCCTGACTTATGAACCAGGTCCGTTCTAGGGCTATGTTTGTAAGTCGGATTCGTTCGTAAGTCAGACAAAGTGAGTCTTGTACACCTTTGACATGAATATATAATGTAAAGGATAAAGAAACCAAACACACAGGGTTGGTGTTTTGGTTCCGCACTATACTCTCACGAGACTGCGCCTTTAAATCGTGAGGGGGATCCCGATGATGCAGTGGGCTCAGCTGACCTCGTTTAAAGGGGAAGACGCCGGGAGGAGCACAACGCGACATGGTGTTTCGGACTCTTATCATGCTCACGGACTGATCCATCAAAACCCGTGAGGCCGACTCACTTCTCCCGCACCTCCACACGCGCACACATCTTACTTTAGACATTTTGTACATCCAGTTAAACACTATTGTGTAGAATTGTAAATCTGTAGAATTGCTATCTGGTGCACTGGAGTGCCTATTTTTTGTACAATACACGTGAGCTACTTCCGCGATTTGTTCGTATCTATGACTGTTCGTAGGTCCGTGGTCTGTTCGTATCTGCGGAAATTTCGTAACTCGAATGTTTGTAAGTCTGGGCCTCATCATCTATGCTCAGTATATAACTATCTGTAACAAGAAGGCATTTACAAATAAATCTTCACGGGTACTGAAAATTTTTTCCAACTTTAAATATTTTATTTATCAGACATAGTAAATACTGTTTACATTTTAAGATGAAGGACAGGATGTAATAAATGTAAAGAAGGATTGTATTTGTCTCCTTTTTTTCATAATCAACCAAAAAAAAAAAAAAAAAGATCAGAAAAAACTGCGATACGAACCAAACCGAATCATAAGCATTTATGATCTTTTGCACTGGTGCTGTGACTAAATAATGGTTATGTACTTTGGTTTCTGGTTACCTTTCAGGAACAGYGTTGCTGTAAGAGTTAGGTGTGGTTGAGGTGAAGGTTGTCGCTGGAGATGGCGTGTTTGGGGTCACATAAGCATTGTCAGGCCAAGGAGAACACTGCAGACAACAGAAACATAAAAAAGGCGACCATTAAGGATATTACACACACACACACACACACACACACACACACACACACACACACACACATAGAGAGACAAACAAGAAATGTGTTTCCTTTGTGTGATATGTGTGCCATAAACAAGTTTTTTGCTGGCTGTGCAAACTGGGTCATGTGACGGTCCACYGCAACATCAACAATTGCCTTGAYGTATTATTATTTCTTTTTTTCTGTTAAAAATGCATTAAGTCTTATTCCATATTAGGGCATTGATGTCKCAGTGGTAGGTTTCTCTCCTGCCATGCAGAAGGCCCGAGTTCGGTTCCCACCCAATTCTCTGAAMACCAGTCACTGAATGCCGTGCCGGATAAAATGGGAGGGTTGCGTCAGAAGGGGATCCGACATAAAACCTGTGCGGGGATCGGATGTTCCATCAACAAAGTCTTATTTCATTGTAGACCTGTTTGATCCACTGAGCCCCGTGTTTCCCATCTCCCTCCCTCTCTACACCTCCTACGCATAGCCTCTCCCATCCTTGCAATATGGATTATGGAGTTATATTTGTGCCTCATTCGTAAGCATAAAACAAAATCTTTCCATGTATGTTCGCTCGCACAACGTCTCTCTCGAAATCTCAGTTCTGTAATTCACTCAACTTGGCACAGTGCGACAAGTGCAGCACAAACCCAGCCAGGCGGACTGGAGCAATTCTGATTGGCTGCTTTCTTTCCAATGCAAACAAGCCAATCAGAACTGAACTTCTTCCAGTCTCCGAAGGTATGCTGGAAGGAGTGTGTGTGTGTGTGTGTATTTACACTGCCTCTCTTGCTCTTGGCTGTTGAGTCTCCACAGTCTGCAGGAAGCGTGCGCTTACTCGACTTCTTCAGCTCGTGCTCCACGGCCTCCTCTATCACCGGCTCCAGACGAGTCTACACACACACGCACACACGCACGCACACACACGCCATACGTATCATTTTAACCTCRTCATATAATTACAGTTTAGCCAAATATCTCTATCACCAAGCGTTTCTTTGCTTAAGTGCATGCAACCCAGTTACAATTCAGTCCATCTTTGCGGCTACAATAACCTAATCTGAGAAACCTTTCAATCATCTACTCCAACCTTAGCCAACATGTCCTTGTTATCATGCTGAGGCAGGTTTCTCTTGGATCCAGCAAACAAAAGAAAGAAAAATTTTAATGCTACAATGGTATTATCGTATGAAAGAACTGAAAATATTTGCCCAAATTATGTATCTGGAAATGAGTACGTTCATGAACATTTCTCCTTGTGTGAGTAAAAACCCACGGTACAGTTACGCAGTTATTACGTGATTATTACTATATATATATACTATAAAATTGTAGTGTGTCGCCTTCTTGTCAATGCGGAAGAACATTCACCTCACAAAACGGTGGAACTTGTGGGAGACTTGGGTACGAAATTTGGCCTCCCTCCCAAACCTGTAGTAAAGTAGTGCTCTTGATCAGGGGTTAGAGAGGGATTTRGGCATCAGCCTTGTTTTCGAACCGAGTTAGCTGTAAACAAAACGGCAATGGACTCCCGATCGCAAGGTTCCTGGTTCAAAGCCCACCCCCATCATCAAGTTGCCACTGTTGGGCCTTTGATCAAGGCATTAAACCCTCAACCGCTAAGATGTATAATGAGATAACAATGTAATTTGCTCTAGATTAAGAGCGTCTGCTACTGTAAACACCGTAATGTAAACATACTCAATGAAAGATCAAAAGACGGCTCAGAGGCGATTCGGAACAACTTTAGAAGCAGTTACTAAGGAGTCAAAGTGTTGTTTTACCGTCTGTCACCTACGGGTTTGACCCGTGGCGAGATGCGGTGGCCACCGCGAGTGAAGCCCGACGTTCCGCAAGGTTTTGCGAGCTTCTGCGAGGACCGCCATGTTTTAAACACATTTAATTTTAAAACATAATATGGGATCACTACGCCAGAACTGTGAACTTGCACAAAACCGCGCTGAYTCCACGTAGGTGAGATAAGGGTTTTAAGATGACGTAACGTTACCAGGTGTGTGTTCTTGCTGAAAGCGCTTGATTTTGAATGTGGGTTTTGTCCGGCAGCTGCTCTCTCCTCTTTCCAGTACTGTGTAGTACGACTGAATCTTTTACTGACAAACAATACCGACTGTATCAGCCATGGTCATGTGTCCACAACCTTTTGGCCATATATTGTGGAAACAATTCGAATTTAGTCCTAGATTAGGACTTGCTTCCTTTGGCTTGGTCCAACAAGAGTTTTTGATTCATAAATATTAAAACGTTAATGATGTGGTTATTTTTGTAAGCTAAACTTACCTCTGACAGAATAGTCGTATCATAGGAGGGCTGGTATTTCTCCTTCTCCTGCGCACTCCTTTTTTCCATCTTCTCTCTGTCCGTCTTTTGTTTCCGGTCCGCCCCCTTTGGCTACGTACAGAAACGTGCAGAGACTCAAGCTCCACGCATTTACTCTCGGATATTCAGCATTCAGCGCTCAGGGTCACGGGGTTGAGTGTTACCTTAAACACTTTGATCTGGCAGCTGGCGGAGTGCAGGTGCTGCAAGTACTCTCCGTTCTCATTCTGCGTGAAGGTGTCGAGCTGGATGCGGAACGGTACGCCCTTCTCTCCGCCGTGCTTCCTTGGCGTGAACTCTGTGCTTATGCAGTGCACCTTAACGCCACGAAAACACACACGAAATTACACCAGATGAGCTGTACAAAAAGGCTCATGAACATTTTGTGTGTGTGTGTGTGTGTGTGTGTGTGTGTGTGTGTGAGAGAGAGAGAGTGTGCGTGTTACATCTTACCTGTACGAATACAGACGCGCGTTTGGAAACGTCCCACAGAAATTCGGCAGAGTTGAGCTGGGAGGCGTGGGTGTGGGGTTCGGTGATACCCACACACATAGGGATATCTACGACAAATATGATATGAAACCGCTCAGTGTTGTCATAAATGAGCGCATCTCGGACAAAAATTCTAATCGATCACGGTGTAGCGAGGATCTACCGATGTCAAGGAGACGGTCGCCGGGGCGATTCCACTTCCAGCCTTCCAGCTGCTGATGCTCCATATACTGCAGCCTCCGGTCATGAAACACGACTCTCACTATACTCTACACACAGATCATCACAATCACACGTTCTGTTTTTACATTTCTCCTATTAATGTAAAAATTGCAAGAGCATCTCAACGTTCAAATAAACTAATTGTTCTTTTTTTGTTGCGGTATCACTTTTGTTGAAAGTTGTGCGGTCCCCGAGGCGTGATTCGAACCCTGATCCTGGTGGTGTGCTAGGCCACAGTGCTACCCACTATGCGGTGCCGTCCAATACCTTTTTTGTTCTTTCTAATTTAATTTTGTTAACAATTAACATGGTCTTTACCAAAATATAGTTGTAGATCTAGTTTTCTAAAAAGCAGACCATTTTTGTAGAGAAAGCTTCCCAAGGGTTTCGACATTTGTTTGCAGAAGGACACTTATGTATGAGTATTTTATAAAAGTATAATTTGAAAAGTCGACAAAATGGCTGCATCGATTTATAGCCAAGATCCTGTTTTAATATAAAAAAACACCTAGTACTTTGAGAGAGAGAGAGAGAGATTAAGAGATTGAACTTTTCTCCAAGTTTAAATGGCAATAAACAACCCTCTTTCAGTTTCTCTTAAAGTTAATGAGACAAAAAAATGCAGCTTGTCAAGTTACTAAGAAACTACCAAACAGAACCCGTCTGTTCTGAAGACTTAAATTTAGCTAAACTGAATCGCACTGATAAATCGAATTATTCTGAATCAGGAGCAAGTATATTGTAGAATTGATTTGGGAAATTGTCCAGTTTTTGTATCTTATTAGGCAGCGCGGTCGCGTAGTTTCCTCCGGTTTCCTCCCATAGTCCAAAGACATGCAGATTAGGCTAACTAGCCCGTAATGAATGAATGCGTGCGTGAACACGGGAAGAAAAATGTGAATAAAGACAATGGTCACCACTGGTCTCCACGGTCCCAAGTTGGACTACAGTGGTTCCTAGATGGATGGATGTATCTTATTGTATTCTACCTACTAAATAATCTGAGTGAGAGAGATCTAGATTATTACTAATCTGAGTAATATTCCCATGTTTAAATCATGTCTAATCACTAAAACAATGTGGTATGTGTCGCTTCTTTTCTAATACTCAGTTACACCTCCCCTCGTCTTAATAAAAACAGTCCTCTCGGGTAAGGATGCCAGTCTCTGTTTTAGCTGTGGTTGTTTTAAGGGTGTTTCCACATTAGGCATGATTGATTTTTCCGTGCTCAGGAACGACTGCTCCCCACAAACCCACTCACCCACATACCCACATTACTGCTGTTAGGGTGGGAATTTTGAGTGTACAATATAACACAGTCTAATTTCAAGAATTACATTTGTAGAGTTTTATTAGCAAAGTGGCGCCTTCCTCCCCCCAGGAATGATGTGATATTATGTTTCTCAGGAATCAGACACATGATTTTCTCATTTTTCTGATTCCAAATGAGGCGACCGTATCTCCCTCAAGCTTCCATGCACCCCCTTGTAACATTCACTATATGGACAAAAGTATTTTGTAGGGCTGCAACAACTAATCGATAAAATCGATAATTATCGATAATGCCGTTATCGATTAGTAGGACTGCTCACGTTACTGAGGAGCGCGACCACAATGCACACAGATACACAGCCGCTCGCGCAATGGAGGTTACAGAAGCGTCTGCAGGAAAAAGCGCGCGCCTATGGCGTTATATTCCTGCCACAAATCTCAGCGCGCGGTTCGACATTTTGAGAGTAGACAACGCACTTTGTGCGCGTGCAGGGTCTGCGCACTCAACAGCTAGATTCTGCGCGTGCAATGTCTCCCCTGCTCGCTCAACATGTTCTCCGCGCACGCGCAACTTCTCGATTCTGGGCACGCTTGACTCTACCTTCACGCGCAAGCAACATTTATTTTCTGTGCGCGCTCGACTCTACCTGTACGCTCGCTCAACTTTGTCCGGTGTTACAAAACTGACACAAAACCAGCCAGTCACAGACTTCCACACACAGCTTCTGATTGGCTGTTCCTTCTCTATCAGCAGGCAATATCTGCAATGATTGTATAAAAAAAAACTGTATTTGGCATACTCAAATGCTGTTATTTATTTTTTTACATTTTTTTTTAGAAGTTCATTCAAAAAATAAATCCCCCATGCACTCCACAACAAGCAGCCACTATAACAGATGCCATCCAACATAATAAGAGTACAAAAATTGTTTTTGCTTATTTATTTATTTATATTTTGGATATTTAGTTTTACTGTTCAAAAACAAACTTTGTCTTTAATTTAAGGTTTAAAATGTCAAAATTAAAGGTCATTAAACTCTATATGTGGTTTTTTAAAGTTTAGTTTTTTTACATAACTAATACCCTGATTATAGTTTTATGTAGTTATAAGAAAAACATTAACTTAAAGAAGCATTTAGTTTTTATATCCGATTAATCGAAAAAATAATCGGCCAACTAACCGATAATCAAAATAATCGTTAGTTGCAGCCCTAGTATTTTGCCAAACCTGTTAATTTCTGAATTCAGCTGTTTCAATCAATCAGGCCTCTTATCCCCAGAATCTTAATGCGTCACCATATCAAGACATCATGGACAATGCTATGCTTCTAACTTGGTGGCAACAGTTTGGTGAAGACCCAGTGCACAAAGCAAAGGACTAAAACACATGGTTTAATGAGTTCGGTGTGCAACTCCGTGCAACTGGCCCTAACACAGAGCTCTGACCTCAACCCCATCGAGCACCTTTGGGATGAACTGGAGATTGTGAACCAGACCTTCTCGTCCAACATCAACCTCATAAATGCTCTACAGAATGTTTGGGCACGAATTCCCACAGAAACACTCCAAAATCTTGCCTTCCAAGAAGCGTGGAAGCTGTTCTAGCTGCAAAAGGGAAGACCAACTCCGTATTGAAGTGTATGTATTTGGATACAATGTCATTGCTGGTTTGGGCAAATACTTTTGTCCATATAGTTCAGATGGGTCACCCTCAGCATAAAATGGACCATTTTCAAGTTACACGAATTCATTCGGGACCCGCAAGAAACCCCTTTGCTCTTGAGGTCCTACAGTAGCTCACTTGTTTTAGTATGATGGGAAAACAAGAACGGCTTGTAAATCATTTAAAAATACGTACCCCCTTCTAAATCCCTTCTACATTTAGCTTCTAAATTCTCTCCATTGAAAATAGTTGCAATTCTACAACGTAGAAACAGAGAAGCAGAAAAAAAAAATCTCCATTTCCTGCATTAAGTACTTTTTTTTTCTTTCTTTTTTTTAAACCACACACACCTTCACAGTCTTGTTGAGTTCTTCCATCTCCCCCCTCTTCCTGTTATCTAGCAGACGGATCTCATAAGACTGGCCTGAATAATAAATATAGAAGAGCGCTGCATAAGTGATCATACATCACAAAAATCAGCGTTTGTGGAACTGGAACACACGCCGAGTTTAAGTACCTTGATTCAGGTATGTGAGAGTCTCCTCCTGCAGTTTAACAGCTGGGGAGGTAGCAGCACACAGCACGTACTGAAACGGAGGATTCTTACTCTCCGACTCGACTGAGGCGTTCCCGTCCTCCTGCTTAAAGATGGGCAGAGCCAGCACATCACTGTGGAGGGGTGGGGAGGGGAGGGGAGGGTGGGGGGAATGAGACAGACAGAGAGAAAGAAAAAAAATTGTGTGAGTATAGCAACCAAGTAAACAGTTCTTTACATTACCAACACCACAGTGGAAACCCCCTCCTTTCTCTACACACACGCACACACACTTGAAAGCCTTTCTTGTTACTGGTTCAGCATGTTTAAACACCACACCTTGTTCAGATCAGATGAACCAGAAAACGCGAAGCTGTGAAAGTTCCCTAGAAAATCCTCACTCGTACCCTGTGCACAGCCAGAGCGATCTCATCTAATTACCGACTGTAAAAGAGTGCTCGAATTGTACGGGAAGGAATCACCGGTCTCCATCCGATATGATATCGATGTCATGATACCTCGGTGTCGATTCGATTCAAATTGAGATTGTATAAGTAGCACGATTTTATAAATATCCCGATTCTGATTTTTTTTTTGCCGTGTCACGACATGGCACCATGTGTCCCAAGAATGTTAGCGAGGACAGTAGCAAGAAGAAAAGGAAACCACTTTCAGTTTCATTTTTAAAGCAGCCGATGCCAGGAGGAATCATGAATTAAGGTTTCATTCATTCATAAGGTTTGCATTAAAGCTTAATGTCTGTTTACTTCACATCTTACTTCATTTACATGTCTCCCTTAAATGTTTTAATTGTTTTTATATGCAAAAATATGATAATAGTGTTGGAAATTGGTAATATTGGTAATATTTTTTTGGGCGGCTGGAACGGATTATCTGCATTTACATTATTTCCTATGGGGTAAGGCGTTTCCCAATACGAAATGTAAGGACCGGATTAAATTGTATGCCAAGGTGATGCTGTAATTCATAGTTTTGACATCCGAAAATATCCAAAGGTGTGTCCAAACCCTTGACTGGTCCCGTATATCCGACGTCGGACCACATACGACATTGGCTCAGATCTGACCTAAAATAAATCAATAAATCAATATATCGGTCATATTAGGGTTTAAAAAAAACGTGGGTTGACTTGGAGCGGCGTCTCGGCCTGTCGGGTTCTTAAAAGATAAAGACGTGTCCGTTATGCAGCCACGAGATGAAGAAGCTGTTGGTTGTGTTTTACTATAACTTCGCTGAACAATGAGGATGTCATCATGAATAAAACTCACAATATATACACACACAATAGAGCGGCTCCTACTGAAAACTCTTGTCATGTCCGTCAGACATGCGTGTTGGAAAAGCTGCAAAAAAGTTTATAATACCTCATTTTTAACAAGTTAAATTTGGGTCATTTATCTATTCAATTAACTTCCGTAACCACTTCATCCTAAAGCCTATCAGGAGAACACTGGTGCCGCTTCCTAATGTACTGAGGGATGGGATCATCTAAAGCTGGACAGGATTTAACGAAAGTGAAAAAACAAAAACAAAAAAAAAAACAGTCCGTGCGCCATTTCCGTATCTTCAGGTTGTGAGCATGCCACCTACGATGATTATAAATGTGAAAGATGTCGAGTCAGCAAACTGGCAGCATCTCCAGTCCACACACACACACACACACACACACACACAGTACACACACTGAGCCGTGCTGTGTACTGGCACACACTGTAGCCTGGAAACCTGCCCCTGAAACCTGAACAGTCAGTGATATAACATTCCGTACCACAGCTGCTCCGTCTGCGTGCACACACACACACACACACACACGCGCGCACACACACACACACACACACAAGCCGGAGCCTTGATTAGGTACAGTAATTCCTCTCTCGCAGTCACTCATCCGAACATTTTATTTACCAACACTCTGGAACGGCACAACCCACACGCGCCGATAAACGCACAGCATTTGCCTTGACCCCTTGTGTGTGTGTGTTTACTCAGCGTGTACGCGTCCACCCTAACCTAACACGCGCTAATGCCAAATTCCTACAACGCTGACAGTGACCGTCTCCTATTCCTTCTCCTCGAGTCCGCCTGCAGGCTAGTGTTACTCACGCTATCGGTGAAGCAGTCGGCGGGGGTGATATCTGTAGGGGCAGGAAGACACTTGCAGCTGCAGTGCGACAGGGTGGGGTCACATGAAACTTGATAAGAAGCGTGAGAGCTTGTGTGTGCGCGCGCGCGCGAGTGTGTGTTTGTGTGCGAGACAGAAACGTACTCCCTGGCACTTAACATTTGATCTAGAGACTACTCATAAACTTTAACAACACACTAAAAGAAATACAATTCTGGCTCAAATGCACACACTCTAAAGTTAAGCATGCGGGAATAATATTGCAGTGTAAATTGCAAGGTTTACAATATTATTGCATCAGAGAACCTTTTTCTTTCTTTCTGATGAACAGTATTACGTGATTCTGGTTACGCTTCATGGATTTTTCTCCCCCCGCAGGATAAAGATTAGGGAAGTGCAAAGACGTCAGCACTTTCAGTTCTTTTCAAAGCGAGACACGATTTGTGTTAGAAGCATAAACGCTGCTTTTTTCTGAACGGAAAGCATGCACGCTAACCTGAACAGCCAAAACATGGTGCTAAAAAGAAGTGTCTCGTCTAGGTGGAAAAAAAAAAAAAAAAAAATTCAGATATGATCATATAACACCTTTTTTTTTTTTTATAAACGTAATGCTTCTTATCTCCTTCATTTTGTTGTAAATATGCATATACATTTATATTTTAAAAGATAAAAAGAAACATTTGCTAGATACAGTTTCAGGCCCTTTCATGTCTGTAGTGTCCGGAACTTTTTCGAATTCAAATCTTTTAACGATCTTAACTGTCATTCAGATGAAACTCAGACAATTGAGATTTCACATGAAAAGACATAAACCTGAAAAGTGTATTATTCTAAAATGAAAATTGGTACGATATTGCAACATGAATTTGACACGGTTACAGACACTACACAATGTTTTGCTTTTTTTTTTTCTTTTACCAAAAACTAATTTAAGCAACAATTTTTACAGGTCATATGCTTACACCAATTTTAGTATCAATGCTATGTAACTAAATCGCATTTGAAATGATTATTCTAATAGTATAATGTGAATAGAAATTTTTTCCATTTTTGGGATACATATAAAATCATCCCTCTAAAACCCTCAAGCAGTTTTAAAACTGCTGAAGTTAGCAACTTGAAATTTTCAGGAAAGCAAGATCAGTCACTTTGATCTTGCTTCACCGTGTTGCATAAATTTCAGTAGTAGCTTTTTATCGCACGCACATTTCCTGTTTTATATGCATGACATAAAATTAATTAATTAATTAATTAATTAAAATCTGATCAAATCAGCACCAATACTGTGTTTTGGGTGTAAAATGTTTAGGGTTGTACACATCCCAAATTAATAAATTAATCAATACTTTCACTAATCGCCACAGTGGGAATGCCAGGTACTCAGCAAGTCATTGCAGTACTGTGTTCCACCCGTATTTATTCTGTATATACTGCATCATTCAGATCTCATATATGTACAGTACAGACCAAAAGTTTGGACACACCTTCTCATTCAAAGAGGTTGAATTTGTATTATGGCAAGAAAAAAGCAGCTAAGTGAAGAAAAAAACGAGTGGCCATCATTACTTTAAGAAATGAAGGTCAGTCAGTCCGAAAAATTGGGAAAACTTTGAAAGTGTCCCCAAGTGCAGTCACAAAAAGCATCAAGCGCTACAAAGAAACTGGCTGACATGCGGACCGCCCCAGGAAAGGAAGACCAAGAGTCACCTCTGCTGCGGAGGAGAAGTTCATCCGAGTCACCAGCCTCAGAAATCGGCGGTTAACAGCAGCTCAGATCAGAGAGCAGGTCAATGCCACACAGAGTTCTAGCAGCAGACACATCTCTAGAACAACTGTTAAGAGGAGACCGTGTGAATCAGGCCTTCATGGTAGAATATCTGCTAGGAAACCACTGCTAAGGACAGGCAACAAGCAGAAGAGACGCGTTTGGGCTAAAGAACACAAKAAAGAAAACAATAAACACTGAATGAGAAGGGGTGTCCAAACTTTTGGTCTGTACTGTACATATGCATATAATATTTGAGCATGTTGACTTTTTGACACATCTATCCACTGCACAATGTTTGTACAGTTATATACAAAAGAGTTAAGACAAACCCCACAGTGAATAAAGGAAGCTGCTAAAAGTTATTTTGTTCGCCTTAAATATTTCAGATTAGATTAGATTAGATGAAATCAGTTCTACAGTCAAAAGCTCAAAACGGGAAAGCCCTTTTATTTATTTATTTTTCGCAATACTGTATATAGCTTCAATTGACCAACAACACTTTAAAATCACTTTGCATGAAGTCAATCGGTGTGTGTGACATTCCACTCAGATAGTTTTGAGTCAGTTCAGCGGTGCATACCAGCACAAACAGACTGATCCAGACTTGTTTTTCGGATGGTAAACCTGCCATTAAAGCCTACCAGACGTCACATCCTCCACCCGTTACTGAGTCAGAACTACATCTTCATCAAGCTTATGACAGTTTCCTGAGAGTGATTTCACACACTGGTGCCTTCTTAAATACTGTCACATGACTCAAAGGATTTTTTTTCAGCTTTATTGCACTTTATTTATTTACTACTAGTGTACGGTTAAAGGAGTTTGTAGCACTAGTTGAAAGGTAAAAGCTAAAAGTAATCTGATACATGTCTGCCTGTCTTTCTACACGCCGGAACTCTCTGTCTAACTTATTAATATAAAGAAATCACATTCTGTAAGGTTGGGTATCTTACGTTTTTCATCGTCAGACAAATAGGTGTCACTCCTACTAAAGCAGGACATGCAGCTAAGAACTAAAATGTGGTTTGATGCTTTGTTACACAAATGAACCAGACCAAAAACTAGCCATGTCCTGAACGTGTTTTTGCTCAGGTAACGAATAAAGGATAGTCAGCAATATGGACCCAAAATGATACATCTCTGTACTTTTAGTCCAAATAGCAATATATAAATGTACTGTATACTGCATCTCAGTGTTTTCTATAAAAAGGTCCAACTGTTTGCGACATCTCGTGCATCGACTTGCAGCCAAGCACTTTTATTGAAACAGACAATAATTACAGCATATGGCAAGACACGCAAATGAAAAACAAAATGTGAAAAAAAAAAGTTTTTTTTGGCATATGGCCTCGTCACACCACATCTGAAATCAAGACTTTCAGCTTTGATTCAAGTGGTTTGACAAAAATGTGGCATTAACCATTCAAGAATTACAGCCATTTTCATACACACACACACTAATTTTGGGAGGCTCATAAATAATGGAACAAGTGGCGGACAAGCAGTCGCACGGCCAGGTGTGGTCTGTTCCATCATTACTCCATGACTAATCAAGCAGATAAAAGGCCAGTAGGTGGTTCTGAGTTTTACATTTGCATTTGGTTGATGTTCATCAACCAATAGAAATAGAAGGAATTACCTGGCAATTTCAGCATCAGCAATAGGCCTGGAGAACCAAAAAAGTCAATATCCATGGTGAAGAAGAACAACACTTTTCATAATGTTGAGTCATGTCAAGAACTACAGTCTACAGCATGGGTCTCAAACTCAGTTCCTGGAGGGCCGCAGCCCCACAGAGTTTTGTTCCAACCCTGCCCCAACATACATACCATGTAGTTTTCAACTAAGCCTTAATGACTTGTTTAGTTGGATCAGGTGTTTTTAATTATGGTTGGAACAAAACTCTGTAGGGCTGCGGCCGTCCAGGAACTGAGTTTGAGACCCATGGTCTACAGTCAAGAGACCGCTTTATAAGTGAATATAGACACTTGACAACAAGGTGCAAACCACTGGTAACGTTCAAGAACAGAAAGGCCAGATTAGACATTGCCAGAAAACTTTGGACTGATAAAAAAACTTGTTTTCCAGAATGATGGAAAGACAAAAGTATGGATGAGGAAAGGAACAGATCATGATAGAAGTATTTGATAGGAGTATTCGGAAGTCTATATGACTATACTCTCTGCTCACATTCACCAAAATGCTGAAAAACTGATCGGACGCTGCTTTATACTGCCATAATATAATGACCCAAAACATACAGTGAAAGCTACCCAAGAGTCCCTCAAGGCAAAGTAATGGGATATTCTTCACCAGCCAAGTCAGTCACCTGCAACTCAACCCAACTTAGCATGCTTTTCACTCACAAGACAAGACTGAAGGAAGAAAGACTCACAGACAAGCAGCAGATAAAGACAGCTGCAGTAAAGGCCTGGTAATGCATCTCGAGAGAGGAAACCAAGCATTTGGTCATGCCCATGGATTCTACACTTCAGGAAGTCAGCGATTTTCATCCAAGTATTAAATCCAATCCTTATCTTTGTCATTACGCTATTTTGTTCCATAATTTATGAGCCCTCCCACCAAAATGAGTACATGTGTTTGAAAAAAAAAAAAAAAAATTCTTGAATGGTTGATGCCTCACTTTTGTCAAACCCCTTGAATTAAAGTCTTGATTTCACTCACATCTTGATAGTTTMATTTCAAATTCCGTCTGGTGGTGTACAGAAGGCCCACGTCGTCACCACAGTAAAGTCAACATTGACTGATACCATCATGCTGCAAGCTCCGCTGCTAACATTACAACTACAGTAACAGATGACGACTACCCTGACTACGGCGGTGAACTCTGTGAACTCCGTGACGGTGACCAAGATAACATTACACATCCGTGGCCTTATTTGCAAGAAATGCTTTCATGCACTGGATTGAAAGATTCTTCCTACTGGATGAGGTGCCTCTTATGCCTACCGAAAGTCACTGAAATATTGTTCTCGTTCTGAACTGAAAAAGCGCATCGATGGAAGTTCAAATAATATTGATTTAGTGGAGTCACAATGTCAATGTAACTTCACATTAGTTAATTATTATCATAATCCTATCTGGCTAATGTGATGGCCAAGCAAATATGTGCTAGCGTACACCGCTGATTAGCCTACATGCAGATTTCTTTTTAACTACTGTACATCTCGTTTTTTTTCATTGGAAATAAGTCAAAATTTGGTACATAAGAAATTGTGGGAACCCTGATACATTTTGTTTGTTTGTTTAGTTGTTGAGTCGTGTCCGAATCAGGCCTTCCTAGATGCTGTGCATGGGGTTTTTTTCGGCAAGGATACTGGACTGGGTTGCCATTTCCTTTTGCAGAGGATCACGCACAATTTGGGAACGGCAATTAGCCTAATCTGCATGTCTTTAGACTTTAGTGGGATGAAACCAGAAAACCCAGAGGAAACCCACCAAAAATGGGGATAAAGTGCAAACACAGACCCGATGCGGGAATCGAACCCAAGACCTGGGTGCAAGGGGACAGTGGTAAGCACTAAGCCACCGTTCCGCCTCCTGACACATTATGCTTATAGTAATAAGTAAGTCATCATGAGGTTCATAACCAAATCAGATATGGAAGCTGAGAATGGAATTAGATCGCTGTTTAGACGTGACATCATCAGTGACGTCGGTCTCTCCAATCTCATCCTCTGACCTACACAGCCATAGCTGTTAGAGTTAGAAGGCAAGTGAGAGCGTCGCTCTAGACATCAAAGTAAATTTCCTCATTCTTTTCATCTCTTGTGTTTAACTGTGGTAACAAACCAAGTGGGTGCATACTGCCACCTGCTGCATCGGAGGATGTAAATACGCAAGTGTACGAGAGTACGGAGAGCAAAAATAATGTAAAACAATTTGTGGACACCTAAATACCAAATCATACGAGCTGAACATCCCATTCCACAGTTAAATCTTTGTTCACCCAGCGGTGCTCTGTGGGGTCGAAGCCAGAATTGTGTGCAAGACACTCAAGTACTTCTAGTCTGGCTTCGGATAACCGTGTCTTCGTTTCGGTTTGTGCGCAGGAGCGCTGTCATGCTGGAACACGTTTGGGCCGGTTGTTCCAGCAGAGTGAAATATGTCGAGACGTACAAGGAAATCTGGCGGGGCTTCCATGGGTGTCAGGTAAGATCAGTTACACCTGTGTTACTGTCGTTTCAGATTCATTAATATCGAGGGGAAAAAAAGGTTGCTCTTTATAATACTGCTGACTGATCACTCATACCAGCATGAAAGTCGGCAGCTCCGTGTCTCAGGTGGACGTCGCTGCTTAAAAACTCGTCTCATGACTTCTACACAATATATTTATTCGTAGCTCACAGTATGTAAAGAGACCTACAGTATCAGAGAATGCCAAAAAGGGATGATGAGCAATAAAAGTACAGTTGGAGACCGATGTTTTAATGAGTGAAAATGCTAAATATGGAAAACAACTAGCACCAGTGGCGGGTGAGCTACAAAGTTAACATAAAACCCTTGTGACAAAATTTTGTTACGCTTTATGTAACCGATTATCCACGCGGAGACGCTTCACCACACACAAACTGCAGAGTGTAAAACAAGCCGAGAAAATTGCTGATTGAGATTTTTCCATCATGTCCCCAAAACATACCACAGGGACCTCTGTGTGTGTGTGCGTGTCAGCATGTGTGTGTGTGTGTGTGTGTGAGCAATAGTGAGCGTGTTTTGTTTGTGTGAGCGTCTGAATCCGTGTGTGAGCGTGTAAGCGTGTGTGTGTATGTGAGAGTGAGCATGTGTCTGTGTGTGTGTGTGTGTGTGAGTAAACGTGTGTGTGTATTTGAGAGAACATGTGTGTGTGTGTGTGTGTATGTATTTGAGAGAGCATGTGTGTGTGTGTGTGTGTGTGTGTGTGTGTATTTGGGAGAACATGTGTGTGTATGTGAGAGAGCGTGTGTGTGGGTGTATGTATTTGAGAGAGCATGTGTGTGTGTGTGTGTGTGTGTGTGT
>QMIH01000932.1:223549-240008 GCA_003987875.1 Clarias batrachus
TGTGTGTGTGTGTGTGTGTGTGTGTATATTTGAGAGAGCATGTGTGTGCGTGTGTTGTGTATGTGAGAGTGCGTGTGTGTGTGTGAGAGTGCGTGTGTGTGTTTGTGAGAGGGCGTGTGTGTGTGTGTGTGTTTGTGAGAGGGCGTGTGTGTGTGTGTATGTGAAAGGGCGTGTGTGTGTGTGTATTTGAGAGAGCATGTGTGTGTGTGTATGTGAGAGAGCAAGCGAGCATGTGCATGTGTGTGTGCGTGAGAGCGCAAGCATATTTGTGTGTGTGTGTGTGTGTGTGTGTGTGTGTATGAGAGAGAGAGAGAGAGAGAGAGAGAGCGAGCATGTGCCTGAGCGTGTGTGTGAGCCACCATGCGTGTGTGTGCGCGCGTGTGTGGTTGCTACGATTCCATCAGTCTGAAAACACAGGCTTAGAATAAAGAGCCTAGAAACTTAGCAACATGTCATTACACAGTGTTTGGGTGACAGTAAAGAGAATGAAAATGACAATTTACATCAAACCGAAACCCTAAACTCACAGCAGCACTCAACCTGACACACATTTATTTTACGCCTTATGCCTCCTGAAAAAAAAACAACAAAAAAAACAGGCAGAATGCACGAGCTTCTGAGTGGTGAAACAAAAACGCATTTCATGTTGTTACATGAGCAGCACGACAACATGTTTTTTGGTAAAAAGTGCACGATTAAAGAAGCCTCTTGGTCTTTTGCTCCAAACTCTGCGAGCGATTCAGTTCAATGAAATCCACTCATTACACACACTTACACGTCGCTGTTTCTTTATAATCCTACAGGTGGCACTCTCTCTACTATTCCCACATTGGTAGGAGTTAATTACTTGTTTGTTTGTTTGTATAAGTTTGTTTAGAAATAATAATGATGGTGGATGATGTGTGTGTGTGTGTGTGTGTGTGTGTGTGTGTGCGTGTATACATGATGCTCAGTAAAAATTTAGCTTTTTGTTGAATTTAAATTGAAGTTAAATGTTAAACTCTTGTAGTTGAAGTTAGTTTGTATTGTTTAAAAGCTGCACTTGGTTTTTAAGGGAGAAAACTGTTGTAAGGAATGGACTAAATTTCCTTATGTTCAACTAATTATATAATTAACTATTAATAACTATTTACTGAGTTATCACTAATTACATTTAAATTTTTAAGTTCAAGGTCTTAAAATTGTAAAACGAAATGGAAAAAAATCACCCTAAAATTGGGAAAAAAATTAAGACTGAATCATGATATTTATGAAACCGTGATGCTTACAGAATCGTAATATGAATCGAATCAGCACCGGGATATCGTGATAATATCGTGATAATATCGTGATGATATCGTATCGGGACGTGACTGGTGATTCCCATCCCAGGTTTAATGTCAGACATGTTGTCAAAATGTGAACTCTTCACTCCTGATGATTTCCCCAAGCTGGGAAACTTTTTCAACCAAGACTCCCTTCATTAATGTTTAATAAGTGTGTTTGATTAAACTTCCCAATATTGAATCACAAAGTTCTCCAGGTTCACGTTGCCCTTTTTGCCCTGTAGTGGGCCTGTTGCATTAGGACGCTCAAAAGCACATCAATGTGTCTGCCATATTAATGAAGCCAAGTCTGGCGTGTAATCAAATACAAGTAAACAGTGAAGACGCATTTTTTCTGGATTAAAATACAAAATAACATTTACACATTCCTGATTTCAGTGCTTTTTCAATGAGCTACCTGTAGTACATTTTTTCCCGGCTTAGAATATCTACAGCTGTTGGTTTACATCAGAGTTAAGCATTCTGCGTTGACTGGAGTAATCACTCCATGGAGATGTCACTATATAATGTTATATATATTGCAATCTACATGAAATGTGCACATGATAGTATCGGAATCTGGTATAAATACTATGGAATACATGTGTAATAAAGTATGAAGTGAGATACAGCACATTACATCAGTATAATATTAATAGTAGTGTAGTATGATGAGTATATTAACTATCAAGATTTTAATTAACTGCAGATGAAACTACACTCAGATCATAAATCATTGAAATGTAAATGTAAATGTCATCCTGCTTTTTATCCAGAGAAAACACAGCTTCCAGTGTTTACTAATTTGCTTACAGACCAGTTTTGCCAGGGCCAGTAGAGCGATGAGGTTAGGCATGGCTGCTGGTGCATATCCCAAAGCACAAAGGCTCTGAAAGCTCTAGAGAATCAACAATGTGAACAGAAAGCTAAAGAGCTGAAGTGGACCAGGAAGAGACCCAAGTCCTGTTTCAAATGAACTCACAATGTGAACACAAGAACAGTCTCTAATAATGGGTGCACCGCTCACGCTCCGAAATCCAATCTTTATGCTCCCTAGCACACTAAAACCTTCTTCTTTCTGATGATTCTCACTAACATGTGGTTTTCTTACAGACACACAGCTGTTTAGTCCCAATTCTGTAAGTTCTCATTACATTGTGTGTGTATGTGTGGAAGAGCACTTACTTTCATAATTAAACATAGCTCTGGTTTTTGTTGTTGAATTTTTTTTTCCATCATGCACCTTCATCAAACGTTTAAGTGATCTCTATTCAGGATTTTTTCCCGCCACGGTTCGGCACTATACTTCAAGTTTTGATAATGTGTTGAAGGATTCTTGACTCCAGTTATTCCACCCTTCCTTAGTTGTTTTCTTTGCTTGATGCAAACCAATGATTTGACCCTTCTGAAATGACCTTTTTTTTCTCTTTTTTTTTGTTGTCCAGACAGTGTATATTAATTTTCCACATTTTTGCCTCACATTTAGGTAACACCAGTTGATCAGATGAACACGAGGTTTTCAAACAGGGGAGTTTGGTTCTCTTGAATAATGGTAAAAATCCTCTTCCTGATTAAAAATTATATTAGAGCAATATGTGCATCTTAGATTGTGGTTTAATTTGAAAGAATAACAGAAATGGAAATATTGTTTTCCATGACACATCATGTGTCCATCTTCTACTGAATAAGCTGAATTCAATGGAAGTGAGGGGAAAACCCTTCTTCCTTCATTAGCTTTGCATCAGATAAAATTGTATATATAGTGTAGAGATCAAAGTGTATAGATCACATTGTGTGCGTGTGTGTGTATATATGTATATATATATATATATATATATATACACACAAGTTAGAACACATCATTGATGGGAAAAGAGTTTGTAGAAATAGTTAAAGGGTGAAAACTAAAATAATCTGATGAGCAGCGATGATATTATTTCAGGTTGAAGCCCACGTGCATGTCTGTCTGTTTTTCTGTACGGCAGAACTCTCTGTCTAACTTATTAATGCAAAGAAATTATATTCTGTAAGGTTGAGTATCTTATGCCTTGTTTACGCCAAGTTGTACTTCTTTTGTCATCAGCTAAATACACCCCCTGTTCAGTAATCAGAGAGTTGAAAAAGTAGATCGGATAAAGATGGAGTTCTGTCTTAAAACGACCTAGTGCATTAAAATTCACTTATGCCACTTTAGTGCTGTTATTTCAGTGAAAGTGAAAATATATGATCTAATCCCAGCAAAAATATTCAGTTCAGCTTTTCTAATTAATATCTATTGATGCAGGCGTTTGTTTACATTGAGCAGGTATCTTATTAGTAGTTTATTTTAAAGTAGATGATTAAATCCGGCACATAACATTTTTGACTTCACTTATGGTGCAGTTTAAACTTCAGGCAGAGATCAAAGTGCTGCAAAAGCTTCATTAAATTAAATTCTATCCTGCCAGTTTTGCATGATAATGTGAAAGACAAAATCTGACTGGGCAGACATATATTTTTCTGAGACTGGTTTCGGGTCCTATAATGTAGGACGAGTCAAGATATCACTAAAAGTGCGAGTTCTGACCGATGTACAGACAAAACCTCCTTTATTTATAGAGATATTGTGATGAAATGCCTCGAGCACATCTTATCGGATCAGCGTCCGTATAAACAGTCAAGCCGGTATCTCTATCTAATCAGAACAATTCTGATCGGATTAAGGAAACACCGCCCGTGTAAGCGCACCGCGGCTAACGTAACGCCTCGTAACTGGAGTGGAGATATTATCTCCTGACCCGTGTGCCATGATATCTGATATCTAATGTCATCCAAAAGGTGAAAGTGTTCTCAGAAGAAAAAAAAAAATACGTTTTGACTATGTAATTTTTTTTTTCCCCTCTCAACTGTCTAGTCGTCAAGTATTTGAGTTGCGTGTTCAGTCACTGCAAGTGAAAGAACATGTTGCAGGAAAAAGAGAAAGGAACACACTGTTCCAGGAAGTGAAGTTGATGAGAGAGAGAGAGAGAGCTGCTGAAAGCTAACCTGAATGCTCTTCAGCTGGGGAACACCACACACACACATACACACACAGAGCTGTGTGTTTAATTAAGAGTGCCCTGATAATCCATCAGCTTACTTCTTCTTATTAAGTTATTTGGGATGGTGAGTGAGCACATGTTATATCACTAGTGTGTGTGTGTGAGTGAGAGAGAAAGAGCGAGAGAGAGAGAGTGTGTGTGTGTGTGGAATGGCTGACTGCTAAGATTGTAAAACTGCACAACAACAACAACAGTTCTGTCTAGCTGGTTGCCATGGCAACTTAAATTCCAAACAGTTTCAAAGGGCAGTCGCAGTTCTACAGGACGCACAGAAGCATTCAAGACGGAAGCTACGACCGGTCACGACTACCGACCGGGTCGTGAGTCGTGATCCGAGTGCTTGTCGGTACCTCATGCTGTAAGCTCCAGCCCCGAGCTCCTGCCCGATTCCGGACAGGCTGGCGTCAAAGTCGTGGACGAGCCCCGACTCGATCGTGGCGTCGTCCATCTTCAGCACCCACGCCATGGCGTCCGAGGGAGTCCTCCTTCAACAGGGCCTGGTGGTGGTTCGCTGTAGGAAATCCACAAGGGGAAACAGTATGGCCGTGAAGGCCCTCTGCTCCTCCATGCAGTTAACTCATCATCCTCCTCATCCTCATCTCTCTGAACACAAGCAGCGCCTGGAGATGCGTCACGATCCAAAAGGCGTGCTTTGTTTACTTGTTTGTTTTCCTCTTTTCTCACCCACCTATTCTTATTTTTTGTGCATATATATAATTCAATGATGCGGTCCTTTCAAAAAACAAACAAACAAAAAAAGTGCACCCGTAACTTCTCCGCGGTGTGAGCACGGTCGCGGCTGACAGTCCACTCGGTAACGTTAACCGACCTCGGTCATCACACACACGCACACTCGCACACACTCCTCCGATTTGCGTCTTACGTACACATTCAGACCGCAAATCCCCTGCCGCAAATCCGGCCCGCGAGCCCGAAGCGCGCGCTCAGCTCCGCGATGGAGTCCAGCATGTCCGGGCGAGTCGCTCCGAGCGTCAGCGCACACGGAGCCAGAAAACACTCACGCGACGTCATTCATGGCCTCCTGTCGCCACACGCCGGAATACGGGTGGGGAAACCATCGTCACACACAATATCGGAAGGGTTGCCAGGTATTCAAAAAGAAGAAAGAAAAGAAAAAAAACAGTCTGAGGGGGAAGCGTTATTAGCCAAATGTCCTACAGCTAACAGTGTAAGGTTAGCAAAAACGTTCTGGGAATGTTTGTTTTTGGTTCCTGCAACATCCAACTGGGTTTTAGTTGACAAAAGCTTTCAATTTACAAAGTAATGTTAACATTCGGTTTGTCCGGGCTCGATTCCCGCTGTGTGCTTGGTGGGTTTCCTCCCTGTGCTTCGGTTTCCTCCCACAGTCCAAAGGCTTACGCTAACTAGCTTTCCTAAATTTCCCCAGAGTTTGTGAGAGTGTATGTGTGTGTCCTCCCAGTGACAGATTGTTTTTGGTTTCTGAAACATTCAACTGGGTTTTAGTTGGGAAAAACAATTTAATTACTGAGTAAAAGTAAACATTCAGTTTTTCGTCCTGAGGTCTGTGTGCCTGGTCGGTTTCCTCCTTGTGCTTCCATTTTCGTTCGGGTCTGTGTGCTTAGTGGGTTTCCTCCAGGTACCTTTCACAGTCCAAAGACAGAATTAACTGCCCTTCCCGAATTGTCCCGTAGTTTGTTAAAGAGTGTATGTGTGTGCCCTGCGCCGGAGTAAAAGTACTCCATATTGAAATGGATTAGTCTTGAAGAAATTAATCCAAAGTGTAACAAAGAACGTTCGGTTAACGTTATTGTAACCTTTAATGAACTAACATCCACAAGCTAATGCTCTTTTTCGGTTTCCAGAATGTTCTCGGAACGTTTGAATTTTGGCATTTGTTATTTTGTATTTCTACATTCTAGAATAATACTGGATTAAAAAAAAAATGAAATAATAGATACTGTATGTCATTAGATAATTACATAACGGCAACAACAGCCAGTTGTCATTTAAGACACAAAGGTTCTTGCAAGAACAGTATTGTTCATGAAACTGGCTCTCATGAAGACCTTCCCAGGAAAAGCAAGACCAAAACTTAGCTCTGCTACAGAGGAGAAGTGCATTTAGAGTGTCACCAGCCTCAGAAATCACCAATTAACAATAACAACCAGCACCTCAGATTAGAGCCGTCATGAAGCTTTACAGAGCAGAAGTAGCAGATACATCTCAATATAAACTGTTTGAGGGAGATTATTGCATATTTTACACACCATTGTTTTACAATGTAGACAAACATAAAAAAATCAAGAAACACAATGGAATTGGAAGTTGTGTCACAATCTATTCAGATAAAATTTAAATTTAATGATAATATTCACTCACTCATCGTCTATACTGCTATATACTGTATACAAGGTCGAGGGGGACTGGAGCCTATTCCAGGAGACGAGCAGGGTACACCCTCTGTGTGTATTGCCAATCCAGTGTGTATGTGCAGGGTATACACACACTATGGGCAATTTGGGAATGCCAATTAACATATTCTGCATGTCTTTGGACCGTGGGAGGAAACCGCAGTACCCAGAGGAAACCTACCAAGAACAGGAAGTACATGCAAACTGCACGCATACAGATCTGAGGCAAGAATTTACACCACCGTGCCACCCTAAGTGATAAAACATTCTCGGATATTATTAATATACATGCAAATACCACTTTAGTATAAGCCTGAACATTTATGCAATTATCTAACCAGACAATAATGTGGAAGCAGTGCAGTGTATAAATCATGTGAATACAGGACCAAAGCTTTACGTGATGTTCACATTAGAAAGAAGAAAAAATGGTCAGAGGTCAGAGGAAAAAATGGCCGGACTCTTTTAAAATTGACAGAGCATGGTTAAGTCAGGTAACTCTCTTAAAGAGTGGTGAGTGGAAAAGCATTGCAGAATACAGCATGGTTAACCCTGAGGTGGATGCACTGCAGCAGAAAACACCGGTCTCACACCAACAAGCAGCCAATGTTCAGGACATAGAAATCCAATTTGATGATGTGAATTGAAGCTTTTGGCCAGTATCTGTATTACCCGCGCACATGACTGGTGCAGGCGTTCCTAATAAAGTGGCCGGTGCATACATCTATAAGACACTCCCAACCTCAAACAAAAATAAGGACATCACAGTAGCGTGAGGTCCGGAGAGGGGTAACAGAATACAAACTTGGCAACACAGACCGGAAGCTCTCGGTGGTACGGCGTGGACCAATCACAGAGCGCTTCCTCGACGTACCCGAGCAGTGACGTAATCGCGTTCCGTCCCTGCAGCCTGCACGCACGCGCATGCACGCCAAAACATCAATGCACAAAATCAAAGCGCCCCCTTCTTTTAACTTGTAGCAAATTTGTCCTTTATGTTAGACTTTTCATTTTATTTACCGGGAAATCAAAAAATATTAAGACTTAATTTAAAGTTGTGATGTGCCAGTTCTCAGTATTTTCAGGGATTCAGTACTACTAAATAAATATTACATACTAATATTACATACTTGTAAAGTGTAAAAGTAATTTTTAGTAATTTTTTAAAAGTCCTCTTAATCTATACCGCCTCATAAATATGCTTTGATCTATGAGCTTTAAGATCAAAGGTTAATAAAGTTATTAAAGGATTAAATCTTGAATTTACAATTAAATTCCTGCATAATTTATACCCTTCTATTTTATTTTACTAACTTTTGTAAATATTGTGTAATTTTTCAGCCTAATTAATATAAGATTTAATTTTTTTTAGGGAAATTATATTTTTAATTCAATTGTATTCTCTGGCACAATTTATAGTGAATATAATATATTTTTAAATATATGTATTTATTTATTTACTCATTCATCATCTGTACCTCTTTCTACATGGTAGAAACCCAGTAAGCCATCTGTATTACTTTGTTGTATATTTTAATTTGAATAATGGCAATTTGCAGCCGAGTCATACAATTTTACATAGATTATTATCTATTTTGAAAATCTTTTAAAAATTACTGTCTTTCCACTTTGTTAGTACTTCCTCTGCCCCATGTCTGAAAAGGTAATCCACCACCCAAGCCCTAATCTTCATCAAATTATAGTATACATGCAAAATGCTAAGCAGTGCTTAATCCACGACTTGACTGGCTTCAATCATCAGTACACTGAAATATATTTATTCATATTATGATTTTATTATATTCCTGTGAACTAAACATCCACTAGAGATACTGCATAGTCTTTCGGGTATGCTCACCCTCTCCCGTTTAAAAAAAAGGGCTTCCTAATCCACAGTTCAGACCTGGATTAGGGAAAAACACTGATCATATTTACCAATATTGATACATTCTAAAAGAGATATATTAAGCAGCAACTGAACAGTTAATTTTCGAAGTTGAAAGGGACAAGCATAACGATCTGAGAGACTTAAAAAGGATCAAATTGTGATTTGCAACTCCAAAATGCAGGTCTTTTGGGGTGTTCCTGGTATGCAGTGGTTAGTACCTACCAAACATGGTCCAAGAAAGGCAACCGGAGAACTGGTGACCGACTCATGGGCACCATGCTCACTGACATGCAGGGGTAGCAAAGCTAAGCCATTTGATCTGATCCAACATGAAAACCCCCGGTAGAACAAAGATGCCCACACTGACCCCTGACTATTACCAAAGTACCTGCAATGGGCAAGTGAGCATCAGAACTGAACCATGAACGAAGGTGGTGAATTACATTTTCCTGCTACATCCTGGTGCCGTTTCTTACACAGGGAAGAGATGGCACCAGTATGCAGTATGGGAAGAAGGCACTTACCTAGACATTGTTTCAGACCAATGTTTTGAGGAACATGAGTTGCCTCCAAATTCCTAAGAGCTCTATCTTATCAATCGTCTGTGGCAGGTGCTGGACAAACAAATATAATCCATGGAGTCACCTCCTGACAACGAACAGCACTTAAAGGATTTGCTGGTTATGTCTTGGTGTCAGATACTACAGCACAGATTCCGAGAACTTGACAAGCTCATGCCTCGAGGGGTGAGAGCCGTTTTGGCGACACAAAAGGGGATGCAATGTTGTATTTTCTAGACTCTGAAAAAGGCCTGATGATGGATAACATTTACAGTGCAAAAAAGTGTTTTTTAAATTTATTTTAATATTATGAAATAACTTTTCCACATAGGGACAGCTAGGTTTTGATAACTTTTTTCCTTTAATAATAATAATAATAAAAAAGAAATACTCTGGTTATCTTAATGTAAGATGCATGTGATGTATAAAATTGTGTGAGAAGTACGCAAAAAAACAGGAAGGGATCAAATAGTTTTTCACAGCGTTACTTCACAGCTGTAATTTTCACAAAGAGAAATGAAAAAAAAATGTAACTCATAAATGAAGATAAAACACTTTTACTCGTGTCTGTACATTTTTTTATTTTCATTTTATTGTTAGCATAGCTTTAGAAATGCAGTGGGGAAACCAGAGGAAACAATTTCCTCACAGGGGAGAAAGAGAAACTACATAAAGGAGAAAGACACACATCAGTTTTTATTTTCCATTTGAATGCGTAAATACATTTCTACAAATTTCCCATGGGAGAAGAAATGACACTATGCTACGTAAAAGAATCTACACGCCCTCCGAATACCGCAAGATGTTTTTATCTCGAATACTCCTGTTGTGTTATATAGATACATATTGCCTATGTATTCAAATGACATCTGGCTTCGCAGTCCGATCGCGACACACACCTCGGATGTGCAAGTGCGTCCCCGGACCACGTCAAGTCCTAAAGGTGACCAGATAAAAAGGGTTGTGTTTTTTATTTTTCATTTAATCATGACATGCAGATAGCCAAGCAAAGTATGCCGTATAATAGAGCAAGCTGAACCAACCATTCAGTGTTATGAAGGGATATGACCGTTAATCACTCAATCAATAAACCGTAAGCACTGGAAATGAAATTTTTGCTCGGATTCCGTCATTCACGGTTTTGAGTTGCATCTCGTCAGTCTCAATTTTCCCCCCCGAAAGCTTTTTGATCTGAAAGGAAACGACTTTGATATTGCAGAGTGGCACCTAAAGCCCCACCCTCTCCTTTTTTCATCTCACTGGTGGGATTATAACAGGGAAGTAAACTTGCTCTCATCCTTTCTCACACGATCACACACACAGACAGACACACACAGTTACCAGTCAACACGTTCAACAAAGCTGGCACCACAATGAAAGTCATGCTCATACACACAAAAACAAAAAAAAAACAACAACTCAGGTTTAACAGGAGTGTCGAGATCTGATCCACGCTGTCCGGCTTGGCATCAGACTGCAGCTGGATGATAGGAAAGGGGAGGGGCAAAGGAAGGTGTCCAGCAGTGCAAGTCCATAGTTGTGTGTGTGTATGCATGTGTGTGTGTGTGTGTAATGTGTAAGCCTGTCTAACTTTGAGCGTTTTGAGTGAGTGTATGCGTGTTAAAAAAAACTAAACAAAAAAACAAAAAGCCGTCTGGGGCTCCTGCCCTCAGAGTCCCGTGGGTTCGGCTACAGGCCTGGACCTCCCACGTCTGACGTCTGGTCGCCGCTGGGGCCGGTCTGAGCGCGCTTTATATACAGATTCAACAGCTTCAGCTTCAAAGACAGAGTGAATATATATTATTTTCAATTCAGTTTTTCATTTGTTAGTCTGGAAATTCATAGATTGAATAGAAGTAACTTGGTTTATGAATTTTTTCACGAGATGAGCAAAACTGTTTAATAAATTTGATCGACAAAAATAAATGAGCAAAGTCTTGCAACGAGCAGTGCATACACACTTTGTCTGCCAAGTGTCATGTGATCACAACTAAATGATCCAGGAAATTCGCTTTGATATAAATGAGTGCTTTGGATTACGAACACTTTTCCAGAATGAATTATGCTCGCAATCCAAGGTTTCACTGTACTGTAGTTATATTTTTATTCATGCAGCTGCTTATGTCTGACCCAACATCATTGTCACCACAGTGTCATTTATTAATCTGAATTTAAAAAGCAAGTAATTTACTTAGCGAAAAATCAGAAGTAAAACAGCCAGCAATTTAGTGTTTAAACTGGTTTAAAAGTTTCCAAAAGGTTTTTGGAAGAGAATATGAAGAGTTTTAAGTTCACTGTCTCACCTTGCTGCCAGAGAGTTGGCTGAGGTAAGGTTTGAGATCCTCCCCGATGATGGCATAGATGGCAACAAGGCAGAAGACGCAAGCTTTCCGTACACTGCTCTCAGAGTTATCATAACCCTAGATGGCACAGCAAAAGAAAAGATGACAATCAGAAATGCTTTAAAATGCTGAAGAACAGCCACGAAATCTATGATGTAGCTCTGCATTCAGACACAAACCTGGCCCAGGCCCCCGTACCTTCAGGAGCATGGTGGCCATATGACGCGCATAAGGGAAAAAAGTATTGGGTGTGGTGCTGTTTATTCTGTCCAGTGTAAACTGGACTTTATTCATTCATTGAGCTTCGATAGCTGATTTATATTCTTGTCAGTGGCACTGGGGTTTAAACGAATTATTTATTTATAACTTGGTAAATAAAGCTAACAAAGTTCATTAGGTGTTCATCATGGGTGTGTATAAACAGGGGGAAAGCAATACCAAGACGGATTTACAGCGCTGTGAAAAAGTATTTGCATTTTTATTTTTTCTGCACATCAGTCACACTTTAAACAAATTTCATAGTACATAAAAGATAACGTGAGTAAATACAAAACGCAGTTTTAAAATTATAATTAAATTTAGTAAGGGGGAAAAAAAGCTGTCCAAACCTGTGAAAGATAATAGGTTACGCAGCAGAACAATGATCTGGAACACACCAGCAGGTCTGCGTCTGAATGGCTCGAGAAAAAAAGGTTTCGGAGCGGCGTAGTCAAAGTCCGAACTTAAATCGTGTGGCATGACCTTAAACAGGCCGTTCATGCACGGAAACCCTCCAATGTGGCCGAGTTAAATCAAGTCTGCAAAGAAGAGTGGGCCAAAATTCCCCCACAGCGATGTGAAAGACTAATGCCAGTTATTATTAATATAATTATATACATTATAATAATTAATATGAGATCATAATTAATAATTTAATCGTAAATGCTTGATTGCAGTTGTTGGCGCCAAGGGTGGGACAACCAGTTACTAGGTTTAGGGGGCTATTATATTTTCACATAAAGCCAGGCAGGTCTGGACAGCTTTTTTTTCCCCCTTAATAAAAGCAATCATCATTTAAAAACTGCATTCTGTATTTGCTCGGGTTATCTTTGTGTGATATTAAATTTAGTTTGATTATCTGAATCATTTAAGTGTGACAAAAAAGCTAAATTCTTTTTTTTCAAATTTCTAAATTACTAAATAAAAAAAGGGGGGGGGGCACAAATACTTTCACAGAGAACACGATGCCTTCTCCATCAAGTCCACACAGAGCACTTTGTGAGCATTTATAAGATAAGATAAAGCTTTATTCGTCTCACAGTAGGGAAATTTCTTTAGTACAGCAGCAAAGAAAAAGTGTGCAAATAGAAAATAGGGACAGTACAGGGATGCGTTGCGGATCAATCGCAGTTGCTGTGTTCTGCGTCGCTGTGATGCGTAAACATACGACGTAGACTTGACACCAGAGCATAAATCAGTGTTTAATCAGTAGACTTGCATACACACCCCGTAAGAGAGAACTATTGAGCTCCATGTGCAACCCAGCTAATTAAAAAAATAAATAAAATCCTGCAGAAATGTTACAAATCAGTTCATACCTGAATGAGTCCAGGGACAATCTCTGGAAGCATCTGGAGCAGGCCTTCCTTGGGCAGTCGCTCAATTACTTTGGTGAGCATCTTGATGGCGGCCAGATTGATGGGATAGTCTGCAGACTGAATGATGGGACATAGCACCTTAATGCACTGCTCCGGGCTGATGGAATTTGCCAGCATGGCCGCTGCTTCCTCTGCTGCCCGGACCACCTAAACATATGAAAAACGAACAAACAAACAGAAAAATAATTGTAAACGTTATACTGTATGTCATGCTCTGGTGATATAATTTCTCATTGTTTTTTTTGTTGACAGGTTTAAACATTAAATGTTCAACGTCTTAGGAATCTAAGTCTCTTCTCTTTATTACTACCATTCCTGTTATTCATGATGGCCTCTTCACGGACTGTCAAAACAGCTTCATAATCACTTTCTAATCACTAACCTAGAGAACTCATGAAGAGCAAGATCTTAGAGATTTAGACGCAGAAGACGCATGACTGCTTTTGTGTGTTTAGTTCTTCACTGTCTGTTAGATCTCTATACAAACGCCACTGTATTAAAAAACAACATTAAAGTATTACGTCATCTTCCTATGTTCTTTTTCACTAAACAGTAAACTATTGTAAATCCTGTGCTGCATGGTTTAGTTTCAAAATGTTTTAAAAACTAACAAATGTATTTTTAAAAATGCTGAAAAGTTGTGTATGTGACGTGTAAGAATATTCAAAAATCCTTGTGATGTGTGGCGTGCACATGGTGCGTTTGGATGCCTGACCTCCTTGTGTGGGTCCTTGTGTGCTTCCAAGGTCTTCATGATGGTGAGCTCTGCATAGTTCTTAAAGCGCCAGGGCTGACGGTTCAAAATCTCCTTCAGCACCCGCAGCGCCAGCGCACGAATCACATGCTGCAGAAAACAGCGGCAGTAATTACGGACACGACTCAACTTTACCTTTTTTGCTGGTATATATATATACCATATATATATATATATATATCGCATATATCGCACGCAACGCACACAGACCTTGGATTGCGAGCATAGTTTGTTCCAGAAGTGTGCTTGTGTATCAAAGCACTCGTATATCAAAGTGAATTTTCCCCATAAGAAACAATAGAAATGCAGATGGTTCGTTCCACAACCCAAAAATATTCATATAAAAAATACTAAATACTAAATATAATTTACAAATACAACAAATTAATCTGCACCTTTTTGAACAGCATCGTTGCTGGTGCGAGAGAGATGAAAGAGAGGAGAGGATTAGAGGGAGGGTTTATTGCTTACAACGGCTTTCACAAATGCACACTAACGCAAACACTGCTCTCTGTCGGCTTTCTGGAATCTTTTACTTTTGGTGCAATTTTAACCTCTATAAAGACACTTTTTTTTGTCTCCTTTTGAGAATTTTGCAGAAATGTAGCATCACACCGTCGTTAAACAGATATCAGAAACCGATCTCCCGCATTGCTACAGCCTTTTAAACTTTTTTTCTTCACGGAGGCCGTTGTTGCTGTACAGTTACTAAAGAAGTTACTCGCAATCCAAGGTTTTAATGCGTGTATATATAACACTTCTCCTTGTGTACCTCTCCGTCCCCCAGGGTTTCCAGCAGCAGCAGGAGAATCGTTTTAAAATGTTCATCCCAGACATGCAACTGCGTTTCCCTGATCAGCCGCATGAGTTCACAGAGCGCCGCCTTCCTCTCCTCCACCCGCTCGCTGTGATTGGACAGCTCCTTCAACAGCTCGGCCACCACCTCCGACTGGTCCGCACTGCTATCTGTTAGCATCATTATACAGAAAAGAAAAGAATCAGGGCACACGCTAAATTGTGAAGACACACATGGGGACCTTGTGGAAAGTTCATGTGACATGGAAAATGGCTAAACTTAATTAAATGTATAAATGCACAGCTTAGTAAGACTAAAACGTAAGACTGGATTTCATGTCTTTGATATTCGAGTTTGATCGAAAGATTTTAACAATAATTCTATTGAGAACCATAATTTGAATTTTTCCAATTTGGTATTTGGGACTTATTTATTTCTTTTTAATCTTCCGGAAAGTTGCTTTGGGCGATTGCAAACCTGCCAGCATGTACTTTCTCTCCATGCCGCTCACACACACACAAACACACTGGCAGCAGTCATGATATTAACTTAGTCAAAATAGCAACAGCTATACAAACTACAATAACCACAGTGTTTGACTTTCAAAGAGTGGGAGGATGGAGGGGGGGGGTTTGTAGTAGTTTACCCCCGGCAATTGTGCAGTCACATGCTTCGGTTCCAGGGACACGTAGAATTACAGGACACAAACACACACAATCTGGATTGTCTCACCATCCGCAAGGCTCTCGCCGTCTTGGTCCAATGCATCTTTCAGGCTCTTACTAAAGGGGGAGGAGCCGAAGGAAGAGTCTGAGTAACTACCTGGCTGATACTCCTTGTTGGGGCGGGGACTAGAGGAGAGGAGGGGCATGGTGTTCAGCAGAGACGTTTTGTTGTCCAGTGCTGTCCGACCAGTATCCGTAGTTTCAGCACCACCCTACAACATATGCAAAATTATTATTTAGGAGTTAAACGCTCAGCATATTTAATCACAGACAAGTTCATTTTTAATAAATCAGATGCTTGTAGTTTTGGATTTGAAACATTAAATCAATTGAGCTTCACAACTGCCTAGAGACCATCAGAGAAGCAGTAAACATTTTTTGTTTTTTGGAAAACCTATTGAAATTCTTGTCTATGCTGATCACACACTCTACAAAGGTGGTGAAATGTTTAAAGGTAATGAATTAAAATGAAAGATTTTGTGGCTTTGTTCGTTAAAAGAACGGCATCTGGGTTAAAATCCATGATTGAGCACAAAAAACAGGTGCATGAAAAATTTTACATTTGTGTTCTCGTGTTTTCTTACACAAAGTACCCCGTTTCTGGTTTTAGTTCTTGTTCCTCTTACTTATGGTGAACACTCTCTTAGCCGATGATCTCCGTCTTAAAATATTTGTATGATACAGACTGAACACCAAATTCTAGCAGGTTGTGAGAGTTTTCGGTGGCTAAACAGACAATCCGGTACCCTTCATCACTCCTCCATTACCTCTTCTCCGTCTCCCTCTCTTTTGCGCGGTGGTTCGCTCATGTCCTCTTGGCTCCGCACGCTGAAATTCTGGATGGCTTGGCTCACGCCGCGCAGCGAGCTGTAGATCTCCTCCGAGTTCATATTCTCAGTATCGTAATCAAATGCGCTGGATGAACAGGAGATAGATGGTGAGATTGGTGAGACAGGAACATCTTTTTTTTTTTTTTTTTT